>JABFAI010000047.1:0-94796 GCA_013266175.1 Fusarium gaditjirri | reverse complement strand
ATCTTCTGGTGGCTCTGGCTCTAGCTCTGGGAGCAACACTCCTGGCAATTCTGGGAATGGCAGCCCTGGTTCTGCTGCCGGTACCGCCGGCTTCTCGAAACCCAGCCAGCAGTCCGGCCTCCCCGTTACTGCTGGTGCTGTCAAGCAGACTGACACTTGCATCGCACTTGTCGCTTGCGTTGCTGTTGTCGCAGCGCTCTTTTAAAAGGTATCTACTATTGTCTTCGTGACATATCTACCAGCAGTTTGTGCAGTAAGATGGGGCTCAGGCTCGTACCTCTTGTCTCATACACTGTTAGATTTTAATTTCTCTTCAATTTCCTTGTCTTGGCTTTGTTTGTGGCCTTTCTTTCCTTTCGAATTCACTATTAGGATATCAGTGTAGCAACTTTATGGTCTTGGACTGTATAATGATGCTTCATACATGTCCAGAACACTATATTCTACTTTAGCTATAAGTTAGTCAAGGGCCAATCTCACTTTCTGGATGGAAAGCCTTGATATAAGATTTTTACTTTATACATAAGTCTGTATTTTTATTAAGCTTGCCTTAAATGCTATTGACAGAAAATTTAATGTAAATTACTTAGTAGTAAGAAGATCGATATATGGCAGATCATCGATAATATAATACGGTTCGGGACAGCTCAGTCCTTTGCAATCAACCTGGCGGGCACGATCCTTCAGCTTATAGGTCGTCCAAGCTCTACCTGGCCAGCCAGTAGATTCTATATAGACAACAACTGGCCTGTTGAAAGGCTTGTCGGTTTAGAACCATAAATGCGAGCAGTTATATACCTAGAGATATAAAACGACTTGTGGCCCGTAGGGGTTTCCAAGGATCCATCGTCTAGAAAGATGGGCTTCTTATAGGGGCAAAGTTCAAATCTAGACTCAGTAATTCTTTAAAGGTAAGGGTGCGGGCGGGTAGTTTAAGCTTCAAGATTAATAGAAAGGGAATAACTGAGGTTAAGATAATGTCAGGTCAAACATATACTATTACTCTCGCCTAATATTCACCAATGAACGAGGTGTTCCAACCTGACTCAAGTGCTCGTTATCGTGCTTTCGTATTGTCGACCTCTTAACTGCCATATTCAAGGGAGAAACAACTCCAACCGGAGGTACTCCATAATTAGTATAGATACCCACTATAAATTTAATCCCGTTAACTTGATTGGTTGATAAAGTCCGCTGTCTCTGAGCCCGCTCGTCAATCAGTCCAAATCAGGCAAGTGATCGTCAGCTTTTAATCAAGCCCATATTTTTCCATCTCCATGCTTCGCTTTTCGCTACTTATATCCCGCTTCAGCGCTCTTTAATAATCCTCCTTTTGCTTTTCCCTCGATAATTCAACTCTTCGTCATTATCTCATCCCATCGCGACTTGGGCAATATGTCCAGTAAAACAAGCTTGGTCTTTGTTCCCGGCGCATGGCATAAGCCATCATGTTACAGCAAAGTAATGGAACAACTACAAAACCAACATCATTTGACATGCATTCCCGTCACGCTTCCAACAACAATGGACGACCCAATGGCGTCATTCAAGGACGACGTTGACGCCGTCCGTGGGGCTATCAGACAGGAAACAGAAGAGGGCCGCGACGTGATTGTCATTACGCATTCCTATGGAGGAACGGTTGGGAACAGTGCTGTCAAAGGTTTCTCCAGGCCACCCGAGTCATCCACATCAGGCCAAAGTTCAGTATCACCATCGACCTCCCGCGAGCGGGATCCAGAGACCGGACACGTTGTCGGTATTATCCCCATTGCAACCGGATTTTGCTTCACTGGACTCACCTTTATGGACCACTTTCTCAACATAACTCCACCGTTCTTTCGAGTCAACAAAAAGACTGGATATGCAGATCTCACAGTCCGCCCTCAGAAGTTCTTCTACCACGATCTACCACCCGCCGACGCAGACCACGCGACCTCTATGCTCACCACGCAAAGCCTCAAAGCACTATTTGAAGGCAGGGAGTACTCGTACTCCGGGTGGCTAGATGTGCCTGTATGGTTCATTGGAACTGTTGAAGATCAGGGGCTGCCTATCTTTGTTCAGAGAGCTCAGATCGGGATGGTGAGGGTGCTGGGTGGTCGCGTGGTTTATACCGAGCTGAAGACAAGCCATTCACCATTTCTGAGTCAGCCAAAGCAAGTTGTGCAGATCGTGCTTCAGGCTTTTGAGTCTTTTACTGGCACAAGAGCCGACGACACGCCCGAGATGCTCGAACTGGCAAACAGGCCGTTCATTCCTTTAGTGAGACCTTGGCTACCTTTAACATGGTTTCGGTATGGACTGCCACTGGTTTTTGGCAGTCTTGTAGGCTGTACTATACTATTCTATAGAAGGGTCACGGGTTTGTTTCAGTCCGGGCAGATAAAGAGGGACTAGACAACTTAGGACGATGTAAATCGGTAGGAAAAAAAGATCTCCAATCAATGTTTAGATAGTATAGCTTATTGGTTCAAGGGTTGCATGTTCAATTTCGCGGTCTCCTGGACATTTTAGATGATACATAGAGCTCAATCGAGGCTTTACTATCTCTCTCATCCCAGAAGATGCAGCTGCATCTGCGCGACTTGATTTGTGCATGCAGCCTATTCCTAATACATTCTTTATAAAATTTTCTTTTTGAGATGTCAATAGCCGTGCTTACATCATGACATGATCTGATAAAAATGGCTGTTACTCAGCCCACCATGATGCAACGTCAGCGCAGTTCGCCATTGGCGAGGCCAGGGTTCCCCTCTCCCTCTCACGTCCACTCTATTCAAACTGTCAAAATATCTCTCGCAATCATTTTGATTCAGCGTCGCATCGCGATAGTTGTTCATGTCGTCGCCAAAGACTAAATCACCGACTGGGCCGTCATCCCCGGCCTCTGGGCCTAGGTCAGCGCCGTCTCCACAGGCCGAACTCATTCCCGCCGCTGATAACGAGGATGTGAGGTATTGTGAGATGTTGTGTGCTACTAGCTATGCTAACTTAGTGGAAAGGATGTTCGAGACGACGCCGACTCGACGCTTGAAACAGACGCGTAAGATTTACTACTACCGGCATGATCAACCCATACTGACAGCAATCTTTAGTGACAGCTCAACTGCCTCTGTTTCTTCCAGTATCCTCCACTACAGAAGTATTCAAGGTCGCACGTTCCATAGCGACAAATTCGTGACTGAGTATTCTTTTCCGAATGATGAACAACAACTCGAGTCTGTTGATATTAGGTGAGAGATGCCATCCTCACCCTTGATGTCGCCTGCTCATTAAATGCCCAGCCATCATTACTTGACGGTTCTGCTTGACGGTCAATTATACCTAGCTCCCATCGGAGATAACGTCCAGGTATGTGGAGAATCGTTGTGGGTATAAATGATCATAGATGTTGATATATGAAAAGAAAGCGCTTGACGTAGGCACGGGAAGTGGTAAGTCGGTGTAGAGTTGATTCATGATCATAGCTAATGAACCGACTAGGGATCTGGGCAATGTAAGAAGACTACATGCTCTATTACACGAAGTGACGCTGACACACTTGTAGAGACTTTGCAGATCAGTTCCCGCAAGCAGAAGTAACAGCAACTGATCTCTCACCAACACAGCCAAAATGGGTCCCCCCAAATGTACGTTTCGAGATCGACGATGCCACCGAAACATGGACTTGGAAGGACAACACCTTTGATTTCATCCACATGCGTTATCTCTTTGGCGCCATCCAAGATTGGGCTGCTTTGTACCAACAGGCCTACCGTGTTTGTACACCAGGAGGCTGGGTTGAGTCTGTTGAGGCCGACATTCATTTCCGTAGCGACGATGGCACAGCTGAAGAACAAGAGGTCTATAAACTGTGCAACAAGCTTTATGAAGAAGGTGGCAAAGCGATTGGTCGAACATTCTTTGTGCATGACTTGCAGCCGAAGGGGATGGAAGACGCGGGGTTTGTGGACATCAAAACGGTGGACTACAAGGTGAGCGTTCAATTTACCAGCGTGCTCTTACAAGGCTGATTCCATGCGCAATTACAGATTCCAATTGGAGATTGGCCTAAGGACCCGAGACTTGCTGAGGTCGGAAGATTTGTCAAGCTGACATTGGAGAATGACATGGAAGGTATGATGAGTTTATGCTTTGTTTTTGCTCTATGCTCACAGATTGTCTAAGGATATACTTTACTGTTGTGGAACAATGTGCTGCAATGGCCAAAGGACGAGTATCAAGTGTTCCTGATGCAGAGTAGAAAGGCTCTGCGTAACCGCAAGATTCATGGTTATTTTGTGGTACGGTATGTATATGGCCGCAAGCCAGAATAACATACGGCATAGCCCAGCGGTTATGCATTGTCCCTCAAGTGGTAATTCATTCAAATATTCACTTTAGGAATTCATTTGTTTGGGCGAAATGATTGAAATCGCTCAAACACTAAAAGTCCACCATCATCATCAAACATGCTTATTAACATGCTTATTAACACACAAGCCGGTCAGGGCAGCGATAAGAGGGTTCAAGGCAAAGCTCTCAATTGAACCATTATGTGAATGAAGCTATGATATGATATGCAAGCAATATACCACTATGTTCTTGAGACGTGCGAATTACTTAAATTTGCATAAGGTGTTTCAGAATATGCTCAACTATATGCCGAGGACCCATCGTTTCACGTAGGTCTGGCATTTGAAACCAGATTTGCACGACTCTCAGGTGACGTTCACTGGACTGTAGTGAGACGTGAAGAGTAAATGAGAGAATCTCACAAAACGTCATTTGTGTGACTTTTCTCAATGTTGTTGGTAGCGAAGTAATGAAGTTAATCAAGCGACGTTGCCAAGCTGATTCATTAGCGTTAATGCGCATTCCGCTGGATGAGATGAGTTTAAAGAGCCTGACTCTGAGGCTTCGAGACGTCATTGAATCACATGAGAGATGATGGGATTAAATTGCATTTCGATACTGTAATTGAGGTTACTGGCTGTAATTTGTTCTAGAAGCAATAATTGGTGCGAGCCCCATAAGGAATTTCGTCATGTGAATTGGATTGCATTAAGCTTGATGACATTTACGTTTTAACGAGATGTTTACGAAGCACGGACGACAATAACGCCTTCTCACCTCAACCTTTCAACTCATTCACACACATCAATTCATTGGTCTGTACTCAGTATTGCCACTCTATAAATCTCATGGTCTATCGTTTACTTTGAGCATGTCTTGACCTGTTCTCAATTGACAATTGTTGACTCTAGGTTAGAATGCAACCTCGGCCATGTCTACCCCACCTCTTTTACTGGAGAAAACTGTCCTAAACAAGTCAAGCCCATAATGAAATCATTCATGCAGTAATATCGGCTAAGCCCGAACTAGGCACCGGCTCATTTGAAACAATGAAGGGGGTAACGTCAAGCGAGCAATGCAACGCATTCCTCGCCCCTTTTGCCCCCAAACCAAACATGGACCTGTAAACAAACACAGAGCAGCCAAAACTTATGACTGCTTTTTACAAGCAGCCAGAAAAGTAGTGTGTGATGCAATCGGTATCTTTGATGCAACCCTTTTGATCTGATCTTGGAAAAGAAAAGAGAGAGTCGTAAGGCAAGACAATGGCAGGCAACAAGACCAGCACCAGCACCAGCAACAGCAACGATAAACCTCTGTGGCGACCGCTGGCCCATAAGCTCTCCAGCCTGATCCCGCTGCGACGCCTCAATAAAGCCAAATCCAAGCCCGACGTCAGGTCCGATCACGCTACGCACTCCAATGTGTCCGACTTTCGACTTGATGTCCAGTTAAACGGCCTCGAGAGCCTGCGTCTCCCGAGTAGTTGGCTCCTCCAGCCCAAGGACGCCGACAAGCAGCAGCATCAGCAGCAGCAGCCTGTCGACGCGTCGTCACCGAGACTTAGTCATCACTTTTCGCGGAAGCCACTTAATCGCAATCAAGGCTCCCGGCCATTGACGTTTATCGACAGCAGCGATGCAGACCAGCGCCACGCTCGGGCGTCGGCTCTGGAAGCCCTCAACAGTACAGATGCGTCGACGACGCCTAGTATTTTGGACCGCGGGCGACCGGTCGAGGCCAGGCATTTAATTCACCAGCCGGTCAAGAACCTCAAGAACCATCGCAAGTCATTACCTCTAGACCTGGAGACTATGTTCCAGGCCCCTAACGAAGATCACGATTCAAATGCACTACGCACCGCCACTATTCGCCTGGTGCCGAATGAAAGTCTCATCACCACTCCATCGACTCCATCTGTAAAAGAATCGCCAAGATGGACTGCAGAGCGTGAGGCACGGTTAGCTATGCCCCCACCACCAAGGCCACTCAGCACCAGCCCAATTGACTCATCGTCTACTGCTACACAACCCAAGCCAATTCAAATCCCACGAAACCCTCAATTGGCATTAAAGAGACCCACCAGCCTCGGACCTCCCCCCAAAGCCGCCGAGTCACCCTCATCAGAAACTCCCCTCGCCAGAGTCAACTCAAAGCGACCAGGCGCACTTAGCGACCGCCTCGCCTGGATGCGCAAGCTAGAAGAGAAAGACACCACCAAACCAAACAACGACCTGACCGCGCTTCAGAAACGAGCTGGCTCCGTTTCCGACAAGCTCGCCATGTTCGAGAAGAAGAACCTCTCCGTCACATCCGCCTCCTCCAAGCGCCTCCAACTCCCAGCGCGCAACACAAGCAGCCAGTACTCCGCGTCGGTGCGCGAGTCCATCTTCTCAGCGGATGGCAGCGCTTACGCCCCGTCGCCTCGCACGTCCATGGACACGGCGCGGACGTCCTCCGTTATGAGCTATTACGACGATTCCTTCCGAGAGAAACTCGAGTCAATCGTCGGGCAAGAGCCTGAGGCGAATAAGCAAGCAGAGGAGTGATATTGATTCCTCACTCAGTGTTCTTGTCGGCGTTGATGCGATGATTACAGATCAGAATGAAGATGATTTAGAATGTATTTATTGATATTATTAGAGCAGGTTTCTTTCATACGATGGCGTTGATGACTTATCTTAGAAATGATTTGAGAGTAGAATCTCTTTAATATACTGCACGCAATGTGTCACTTACATCGAGTTGTCTTTGCCACGTTTAGTTATACAAGTTGCATACAAGCTACAGAGATGATAAGTACTGCCTCAGACCAACTGATGAAGAACATCCTTTCCGTCTAACCATCTCTCGACATTCTCTGCCTGTTCAGCATACCAGTTATTCATAATACCCTCCTCCACGTACCCCATGTGCGGCGTTAACAGAACCCGACTCTTACCTTTTCCCCAGTCCTGAGAACGCCATTGGCTATCTGCAGGCAGAGGCTCAGACTCAAAAACATCCAGTGCCACGCCGCGGATGAAACCGTCATTCGCTGCTTCGAGCAGTGCCGTCTCGTCGATGAGTGCGCCACGGGATGTGTTGACCAGCAACGCCGACTGCTTCATCGCCTTGAGTTCCTTCGCGCCAACAATACCTCGGGAACGTTCACTCAAAACGTAGTGCAGAGTGACTACATCCGCAGTTGCAAAGAGCTCTTCCTTGCTGACTGCCTCAAAGGTCTTGTCTCCATCCTCGTCCACAACAGGCAGACCAAGCTTGAGAGCCATTTCATCAGCCTTGGCTTGGTCTAAGCTGCTGCTCCAACACTTGATCTTCATGCCAAAGGCCAAGGACCCAATTCTCGCCACTGCTGCTCCCAGCCTTCCCAGACCAACGACCCCCAGCGTCTTTCCTGACAGGCCAATGGCCATGTCTGATTGCCATCCGCCAGTTTTGATGGAAGCATCGTCTGCTGCAATGTTTCTCGCCAGAGCAAGGATCATAGCCCATGTATGGTGAGTGGCAGGATGACTTCCTCCTTTGCGAATGTCCTGCTTATGCTGTGTTCCGTCACTCCGGCCGCGACCCAGAGCTGAAGCAACTGTGATGCCCAGCTTCTTGGCTGTCTCTAGATCAAAGGTCTCAAATTGAGTACCGGTACATAGCAGTAACTTCAAGTTTGGCAGTTGGTGTAGCAGCTCCCCAGAGAACGGGGTTCGCTCACGCATGGTAGAAATGACGTCGTACGGGTAGAGCTTCTCAATCAGCTTGCTTCGCTCTTCAGCAGTTCTCTGAGGGATGTAGGTATCAGATACTTGTACTTGTAGTTCTGGAGGCTGCAAGTGCCCAAAATGCTTTGCTGAGATGCGAAGGTAGTCGTCTAAGACTAAGAGAGAGGGTGTTGATGATTTTCCGTGCAGTGTAACCCCACGGGCCGTGCGGCCAAGCAGACGCATAGTAGGAAGCATCTTCGAATGAATTGTCCTTTGAAGTCCGAGAGTTTTGTTCACTCAGAGTGAAGTTTAGATGCTTATAAATGATCTGCAGAAATCGCTTGTTGATTAAGACCGACTGAGCTCGGCTCGGCCGAATCGGCTCCGAAAGTCGTCATCCAACTCAACACTACAGGGTAAGTACAAAATAAAGATATTTCCATCGCGACTGTTTCATTAACTGCCAGCGTTTCTGAGGATGAGGAACAAACGCGACAAAGGTATGTTCAGCAGATATGTTCCATATGTCATTGTATACTAAGACTAAACCCTTATAAAGCTGTTAATGGAGTGAGTATCAAGAAGCGGTAGAACCGAACCACAAGTGCAGAAGGCATGTTCACCTGTTTCAATCTACCATCTCATTGTCTGATCGGTAATATTCTGTCACTATCATAAAGCCATGCAGAATAGGGATATCTATTACAAACACAAATTAAATTGTTTCGGACACTTGTCCGAGCCAACCCCCAATCTCCAGCTTTATTTACCAAGGTTAAGCTTAATCGTGTTAGCCAACAACCCCCACTGGATCTAACCTGTACTGAAAGCCTTCCCCGCGGGGAAGTGGGCTTTGGCAGCTCTTCATGAACCCGACTGTTGCTGTAATCGGTATATGAGGCACCGAACCTCGGGCTTGGCAGTCTTTGTTCATTTATTTAAGCTTGTATTGCACCCTAATTTTTGCCATGTAGCCAGTGCACGAATTTCTGGTCTTGTTACGTTTCAATGCATCTTTTGTGTATGTCAAGTGTCCTCAGGGCAGCAGGCTTGGCGGTACTAGCCATCACTGCCTCTGCCTCTTCTACTCCATCCAAGGACTGGACCAGTCTGAAGCTTCTCACAAAGTCTGCCGATTCTCAGGTACAGACAGTTATTGAAGGCAAAAATGCCTCATTGACTGGCTCACCAAGGTCGTTGACGCGTGAGGTCCGTCGACTTGTCACACCATTTGTGTGGCCAAACTCGACCTACTACCACGATGAATCTCTGTTGCCGCATATTGAGGAGATGCTCTCTGTGCTGGTAGAGGTTCAGCATGACGACGGAACTTACACTGTCGGCAATCGACACTCCCCTCCCGATACCGGCTTCTTGATCGAAGACTTTGGTATCATGGTACGCATCCTCGAACGAGACGACCATGAGGCTTCGCAACCTTTTGCCAAAGCAATGCGTGGTATTCTCAAGAAGGCGGCTCCTGGTCTTGCAAAGGGAGGGATTCATACCCCCAATCATAGATGGAAGATTTGCAGCGCCTTGGCACGCATCTCAAACATCATTGAAGATCCCAGCTTGGTTGAGAGGATCGATGAGTGGCTTGCAGAGGGCATCGACATCGACGCTGATGGCATCTACTCGGAGCGTAGCCCTAACTACTACTCGGCTGTGTCGAACCCTTCTCTATTGACGGTAGCTCACGAGCTCAATTACACAGAGTTGGTCAGCTTTGTCCGCAAAAACCTCGAGCTTTCCATTGAGCACGCAGAGCCAAATGGCGAGATGGAGACGATCCAGAGCCGCCGACAGGACCAGTCTCAGCCTCCAGGGGACAACATGGGGAACTTTTACCCGCAGTTTCGCGAGCTTGCTCTGTTAGACAAGAACGGCCGATTCGCTGCAATGGCTCGTCTCATTGAGAAGCGAGTTGGACCGCAACTGGGAGATTTTCTCGGCAACCTCATAGAACGCCCTGAGCTGGCAGCAGAATTGCCCAAGCCAAACCAACCATTTTCTGACTTCAAGAAGCACTACAAGTCGGCAGGTCTTGTGCGAGCCAGGCGTGGAAAGCTCACAGCGTCGGCATTTGGTGGGTCGGACTGGTATACCATGGACGGAAAGAAGGCCGAGTTCTATAACCGAATGGGCTCGGGCCTTTCCACGAATCCGACCATGTTCCGGGCCTGGAACGGAAAGGCTGTTCTTGAAGCCGTGCGACTTAGTGCCAGCTTTTTCAGCATGGGCCACTTCCGATCGAATGGCGTTGAGCTATCCAAGGATGGCACCATCAAATTGGGGAGCGAGATCGAAGTCCCATACTACCTACCTATTCCAGCTGATAAACGCGACGACAACGGGACATATGCGCTATCCAAGTCGGTCGATGGTCGTTTCTACGCCATGCTTGACTTTACGAACCGTCCAACCAGCGTTCGTCGTCTCAAGACAGATGTTGAGATCAAGCCGACAAAGAAGGGATATGATCTCGATTTTGAGGTTACAGGAGAGGATAATGTCGAGTTGACCTTTGAACTGACGTTCAGAGAAGGGGGAAAGTTGGAGGGAGTGAAGGAGATTCTTGATAGCGACAACACGACTATATACCACCTTATTGAAGGAAAGGGAGAGTACAGCGTGGGCGACGACAGGATCACGTTCGGGCCAGGAAATGGAAACGGACTAATCGCAGCTGATGCTGGTGAGCAGTACAGTTGGCATGGCGGTAACCTCACTTTGAAGGGCAGCCATGTGTACATCACAGGCAAGACACCGTTGAAGTATACTTTGAACCTCGGCTTTGCTTAGATGGACCAACCAAGAACGGTTCATGAAGGGATGGGAGGAAGATAGTAAGACCAGCTATACATAAACATCACGTATTGATCAACCAATGGAGATAACAGCTTATATCTCAAACATTACTTGGTATTAGTCTTCGTCTAAGATCAGCTCAACATTAATATACATCATGGCCACTTCTCTCATTAACATCTATTCCTCAAGCTCTGCCAATATGATATCGGCAGCCTTCTCAGCAACCATGTAGGTCGACACAGCTGTAAAGGTACCAGGGATGCGAGGGTAAACCGAAGCGTCAACGACACGAAGACCAGCGACACCTCGAACACGGAACTTGGAGTCGAGAACCGCCATCTTGTCATCATCAGCACCGATGGGGCAGGTCGAGGAAGCGTGGTGACCCCAAGCAACATCCTTTACATAGGTCTCAATGTCCTTCTGAGAAGTAACAGCGGCACCGGGAAGAACCTCTGTGACGTTGACAGGCTGGTTGGCCAGTGCGCTTCGCGTAAGCTCGACGGCCTCGTACAAGGCCTGGAGATCGGCAGAGTAGTCGCCGTTTCCAGTGTCGAAGTAGTTGAAGGTGATGGCGGGCATGTCAAGAGGATCGGCGGACTGGAGGAGGACCTCACCGGCGTTGTTGCGGGGGTGAGCCTTGAGGATGGCCCATGAGAACCAGTTGTGCTCGATGGTGGCGTTGACAGCATACTGGGGAAAGTATCCTCTGAAGTTGACGGGACCACCAAAAGCAAAGATGTCAAAGTTGTCCTTCTCAGCAGTGGAGCTCTTGTAGAACATGGAGGCAGCAAGACCGGAAGAGGAGTAGATGCCGTGATCGCCATCAACGGGAGCCCTCCAGCGGTCAACACAAGGATCCTCATCAGTGTAGAGACCGAAAGTGCAGCCATCGAAGGATGTGAAGTTGTGCTCAAGAGTTCCCTGGACAGAGATCTCGTAGTGGTCCTGCAGGTTGGTACCGACACCAGGAAGATCAGAGATGACGGGGATGTCGAACTTCTTCAGCTCATCAGCAGGCCCGATACCGCTAAGCTTGAGGATCTGGGGAGTGTTGTAAACACCGCCAGCAACAACAACCTCGCGAGAAGCAGTGGCGTTGCCGGGAGTACCAGCAGCACCGGTAGCAAGAGGGCTGGCCTTGTAGAGATGCTTGCCATCCAGAAACTCAACACCGTTGGCGCGAGGGGGCTCGGAGTCATCGAAGGTGACCTTGGTGACGAAGCAGTTGGTTCGGACGTCAAGAGGATACTTCTTGGTGCCGTTGGGGTGCTTGGCATCGCGGACGGAGAGGATGAGCTCACGGGGCCCAATACGGCTAGCATCCTTGGTAGACAAGGGGATCTGGTAGAAGCCAGCCTCCTGGTCACGAGCAAGAGTGTCGGCGTTGGCATCGTCGGCAATCAGGCCATCCAGGGTGATGTTCTTGCCACTCATCTCGGTCAGAGCAACGGCGCCTCCGCCGAGGATGCTGAAAAGCTGCTCATCATTGAGAGGAATGCTAAGAGGAGCAGTCTCGGTGCTGAGCCAGCCATCGTAGCCGTGGCCAGCCTCGCCAGCAGGGCGGTAGTTGTTGTCCTCAGCCTTGACAAAGTACTTGCGCATGTTGTCTGCTGACCACGAGTCATCGCCGGTGAGAGAGGCAATGTACTCAAAGTCAGACTGGTGAGGGTACACAGCGATCAGAGCATTGTGAGCCGTGCAGCCACCCAGGGCTTGGGTGCGGGGGTATAGAGTACCCTTGATCTCCGCGCCCTCAGGAGGATTGAGACCAGTGTATTCTCCATTGGGTGTATCGTAAGTGGTCTTGTAGTCACGAGCTTGTCGCTCATCGTCCGCGTAGTGACGCACAAAGAAGTTCCACGAGATCTCGGGATCCTCAGAGGCATTGGCCGAGTAGGCAGGGACGGTGTAGTTGAGCGAAGCGTAATCGTCACCGGCTTCGATGAGAAGGGTCTTGTGACCAGCCAGTGCGAGACGAGCAGCCAGAGGACCTCCTCCGGCTCCAGAGCCAACGACGATGTACTCGTAGCCTGTGAGGGCGACGGCGCACACGGAAGCTGGGGCGGCCAGAAGGCCAGCAAAAAAGGCGTGTCTCATGATGTATTAAGTGAGATCCAATCAAATAGTGTAATAAATGAATGACGTCCCTGTGGCCGTGGTAGGTCAACAAGGGAGAATGAAGGAATGACTGTAATGAATGGATGATGAGGTACAACATAAGTCGGCTGCAACTTGCTATTTATCTATTCATTGATAGAATCTCAGGGCCCCAATTCAAACCAGGGGAGGTCTCGTTGAGCCAAGTTCAATGTAACGACCTCGGCATTGAGTCCACAAATAGTCAGGGGTCAACTGATATGCCTGACCCGTTCCAACACCAACTCCCCATTATACAGAACCAATAGTTAACAGACCCAACATTGAGTGCAGAATCTACAGGCTTGGCTCACACATGGCATTGCAGGCTGTGCAATACCACCCCAGCGCACAGAGAGCAGCTACCACGAACGGCATAGCACCGGCCCACACTAGCTGCCTTTCCGCCCATGCCCCGAACCCGCAGCTTGGCCCGGGTTCCACACCCGCGGGCTTGCGACATAAACCGGGGCATTGAGCCGCACGCTGTTACATGCACCAACCACAACCATCGAAACCCCCGCTGCAGGGGCCGCCGCTTGGCGTCGCACCGAGGATCAGCGCCTAGGTTCGATTCCGCAGCTCGCCGTTTTCTCCTGACTATAATTGTTATGCGGTGCAGGATTTAGGCAACTGGTCCGTTCGCCGGGCTTAAGCAACGCTGTTATAAGCAGGGGATGTAAATGAAATGCGGTCATAATTCCAACGAGTCCAAATATAGCCACCTACATCCGACTCTAATACCGGGCCCAAGACACAGGAGCTGTAGTTCTAGAAAAGTCTCCTGACTTGGCTGCATCCTATTCCTCCCTCAGCTTCTTGCTCTTCCCAGAAAAGCTCTCCTCGACTATCCTGTTCTGACGAATAATCTCATCCCTCGCCCCCTCCCACGTCTTCCTCTTCCCCGTCTCGAAGTACCGAAACATGTGAGCTGTCTCTACGCCGTGATTCATGAGGTTATACATCTCTCTGTCCTTCCACCAGAACTTCCACCCTGCCATTCCCCATCCCAAGTTCTCCATGCCCGTTCCGGCTTGTTCGTGCATCCAGGGCTGGAACTAATATTGTTTGACCATGCTCACGTCGAGATGCGGCTCTCGGGCCCAGTTTGCTGCAACCCATTTTTGATGCTCATCAACCCATTTCTCCATTTCCTCGTAAGGCGGCAATTTGCTCACGCCGCGCCAAATGTTCGAGATGGCCATGTTCATGACGTCGCTGAATGAGAAACCGTTGTTCTTGCCATATACTGAGTAGCAAAGTACGGCGCAGCTGTCTGCGTACTTTGGGGGAAAGACATTCATATACAGGCGTTGGATATCGGGTCCCTGATAGCCAGATGACTTTGGCTTACTATTCTCAACGAAGGGAGCAACAGAAAAGTCGGCTCGGTATCCTGTAGTCAAGATAACGCTGTCCACGTCATCCACTACGCTCCCGTCATCAAACTCGATTGATCGTCCACCAAGGAAGCGTTTAATCCCGTGCAAACTCGTCAAGCTGCCATCCTGCAAGTGAGGAACGATATCTTGAATGATACCGGGCAGTCGCAAAGTCGGGTTACGGAATGATTGAATTCGCCATTCCGGGTCAAGTTTCACGTCAGAGAATTGAGACGAGAGAAGTCTGGCCCCCCAACCCGCCAAGTACCTGTAGAGATTGGGTATGTTCTTTGCCATCCATTGAGTAATTTGGCGGCGTCTCCACGAGATCAATAGGTCTGTCGGTCTTCCCTTGCGCATGCGCTTGACCATCATTTGGCCACTTCTGTGAGAGACGTAGACCTTTTTCGCTGTGCTGATCACTTGTGGTGTGATCTCGCCTGTTGTCGTAGATAAGCCGAGGATCACCACTGTTTTGTCCCGAAACGCTTCTGGGCTATAGATTACTGATGAGTATGGCCCAGAGAATTGCGCATCAGAGTTTCACGATTCACGAACCTTCGGTATTGCTGCGAGTGTATAATCTCTCCTTCGAAGTTATCCTGCCCCGGAAATATCGGCATCACTCTTTTAGTCTGATAACCATGACAGAAAACGACCTTGTCAAATGGGTGAGACTCTGTTTCGCCAGTTCCGACTTTCTCAACTTGCACTATCCACCCATCATCGTCGCTGTTGCGGTTGACGACTTGGACACTGCTATTGAATGAAATATGCTCCGTGAGCTTGAAATGCTCCGCGTAGCTCTGCATGAACTCCTGGAAGTTCGCTGCACTGAGATAGACGGGATATTCTAGCTCCAGTCAGCATCATCTCGCCAGCAGAGCCAGGCCCAACTCACTGTCTGGAATTGGGAAATCGGTAAATCCACAAGTATACTTGCTGATGTTCGCACTCGTAGATGTTAGAGCAGTAGTCCACCCATTGTTTGCGTCATATGCCCACAATCCCCCGACTGAGCTACGTCTCTCGAACAACGTCGCGCTGAATCCATCTTAGAGAAGCTGCTTGAGCATGGAAATGCCCGTTGGCCCTTGAAATGTTAGAGACTAATACGACATGTCGCGCGATTACTTACCAGCGCCTATGATAGCGACGCTGACGTGCTTCATTTTTCCTTTCCGCCTGACTTGTAGTAGATATGAAAGTGTCACAAAAGGTGAGGGCGCAGTGGTATTTATGATGTCTTCTCGAAGGGTCAGATATCCAATTAGCCGATTGGCATGTTCGGAATGTGGCGTTGTTCATTGGCTGTCCGCTGCACGAGGCTAAATTCTTACATGCCATCATTCACTTCATGCGATCAGCTGACAAGCTTTCAACTGCAATGTTAGCATCATCCGGATCTCGCGGAGGGTATAATAGTCTGGAGAAGTGCTGATACTGGGTTCGCGGTGGTTCAATATAATGCAAGTACATCTTTGCTTATATTGACGACTCGTCATTTCTTCCAAATTCATGGCCCAACTAATCTGAGATGTGTATACATTGCTCAAGACCAGGCGACGTTCTCATCACTACAGTACGGGATAGGCCCGTGAGTCCACCTTGGACTTACACTCTCGTCCTCGTACTGAACAATAGGTGACAGAATGCTATGACTGTTCCCCCAAGCCGTCTCAAACTCAACCGTGTATGCTCTATGCAGTATGTCCGAGTGCTTGGCCCAGGAGTCACTCAGGGTGTAGAGAAGCTCTTCAACATGCAGATCCGGGGTCATGGGAGCGAATTTGTATTTGTCCTGGATCTTCTTGACAGTTGTAGACGGGTAGAGGCCGACCTCCTCCTCGAGCTGCACCGCATCGACAGCAGTGAGTGCAACCCTCGCGTGGTAGGAACCCCCACTCTTGGCTCGGTCGCGAAGAGCCAGCATCGTGTCGATGACCCCGACAGCGCCTGCGAGCATATCTGCGATAGGTAACGGGGCAAAACGCCTGTGCCCTCTTGAAAGCCATAGGCTTTGCCGCACACGTAGGAGCAGCCCGATGCAGCGTCGGCAATCTGCTGGAATCCGGCCGCTCGGCGTAGTAGCCGTCTGGGCCGTAGCAGTTGAGATCAATGTAGACAATGCCCTTGCCTCGCTTTTCGGCCATCTTGAGCACATCATCAAGACCAAAACCCTTTCGCTCCAGAGATCGTAGACGAAAGGCCTGGATGATGACATCTGCGTCTCCTCACTCTTCAACATCTGCGACCAAGTATTTACAGTTGTCGGGTACTACAGATTTAGACTTTATTTTAGGGTCTATGTATTTTGGAATCTTCACCGTGTCGGTCAAAATAATACTGGGGTGAATTTGCAGCCTCGGCTTCAAGGTACTTCACACCAGCGCTGACTGCCATGCAATTACCACATTCTCTCCCAAGTTCGCCTGGCCCAGCTCATCTCAGCCAGTCTAGCCTTCTCAACCTCCTCAATACCTCCCTCCTCCCACTGCCTGCATTCCTCATCAATCTCAGACTTACCCGTGACCAAGTCTGCATTCTTTGGACTGACAACGCCCTTACCCTCTCTCCAATACTTGACCTTGCCAACCAGATACATAACCGCCGTGAACCCGACAGCGAAATAAGAGGTGATGAAGCCTCGCAGACTGAACGGGCTGAATACATCAAAGCCTACAAATAAGATTGCCGTACAACCCAGAACCAGCGCCATGATGGGAGTGTATGGTGTATAAGGGGCAACGTAGGATAGTGACTCGTCAGTGAGACCTTGCGCTTTTCGAGCGCGGTAGAACCCAATGTATGCAAGTAGCATAAAGCAATATGAGGCGATGAATGCGGTGGTGGTCAGGTCAACGAACCAGAAGAAGACCTCTATAGCAGAGTTGGATGCTACAAGGAAAGTAACGCAAGATATCAAGGAGACCACCGTGGTAGAGTAAATTGGGACTCCAGTTCTGGTACATTTCATTAGGAACTTGGGAGCTTGATGATCTAAAAGCCTTATCAGTGGTCTAATCGATTTTGGTAAGGAGTGCATCAGGCTTACCTCTGGCCAGGCCATATAGCGTTCGACTAGAGGCGAAAAGATAAGCATTGCCACAAGAAAGACCAGACAAGAGGATGAGAGCGTTGATGAAGTGAGGCAGGAATCCGATTCCGAGGTTTTGAATGCCAATTACCCATGGGCTAGCAGCAGCGCCAGAAGAGCCATCTGCGATAGCGCTAATGAGCCGATCATCCCTTGAGGAGCATATAATGCCAACAGCGAGCGCTCCAACGATATAGAACCCGACAAGACGGTAGAATATCATATGCGCGACTCGGGGAATAGTCCGACGGGGGTTCTGGATCTCACCGGCCGCAAGGGCGATCATGTCAGGACCAGCGATAGTAAATGCCGCATAGATAACAACAGACCACCAGCCGAGAAATTTCCCAGCAGGACCTTGAGCGTAATATTCATGCATGGCTCCGTCCTTCCAGCTACGAAACCCATAGGCATCACCTTTAGGGTTCCCGCCGGCCATCGTTATGATAGTGATGAGGACAAGTAAAATGAGCAACAACACCTTGGTTATGGCGAGAACAAACTCGGCTTCGCCATACCATCTATTTAAAGGTTATTTGCTGTTGTTGTAATGCGTACTGGGATACTTACTTGACAGCAACAACATTGAGAAAAATACAGACGACCATTGAAATGGCTATCCAGACAGCAGGATTGGTCGTGCTGTCCCAGTACTCGACCACAGCGGCAACTGCACTATACTCAACACAAACAAGCATGCTCGTGCCAAAGAAATAGGTCCAGCCCATGCTAAAGCCAACAGCTGGATCGACGAAGCGAGAGGCAAGCTCGAAGATCGAGCCGCGGACGGGGAGATATGCCATCATTTCCGCCACGCACAGGTACGTGGGCCAAATGAAGAAAATGCCCCAGAATGTGTATCCCAGAAGGAGAGAGAGCGGCCCAGCTTGACTCAGATAGCCTCCGATACCGACCTATTCTCATCAGCTTTTGGTAATGGATAAAAATTTGAAGACTGGCCTACCCATAGCCCAGTGCCAATTGAGCCACCAATGGCCATCAGCTGTACGTGACGGGGCTTTAGACCACGCTGGGTCTGTCCGTACTTCTCAACCAGCTCATTGACTACCGGTTGCTTTTCCGTGTCGAGTAGGGAGCCGACACGGTGGCTCTCCACGGGTGCTATGCCTAGGTCACCTTTTTTGGCATCCATTAGAGCAGATATAAAGTGAGATTGGATAGAAATAAAGGTCTTGAGGGCTACTTGAGCGTTGACACTGAGCCATGGTAGCAATGGTAACGCGGATATCAAGAAGTATATATATGCTCATTTCGACTCGCTGTTTTAAGAATGGTTTCGCCCTTGCCCGTAAATAACGCTCGTAGGTGAGTCCAGGTTCACTATCGCAGATCCGCTTATCTGCAATATTTAAGCTAAAGAGGCTATTCCGATTGTAGAATGTTCAGGCGACTTAAACCAAATCTACTCCGACTACCAAGAGTTTAGACTTGGCTGTGAACGCTAACAGCGATAACCAGGTTTCGACATATACCGTTGTTGTGCAGATTGACCAATCTACTTGCAAATGTATATCAGCCATGAGCCGCTATAGATAAGCTACAATTGACGAGATAATCACTCTGAAGAACTTCTCAAGATGGAAATCTGGAGCGACTGGTGCACTTCCCCGCGTTTTTAGCGTCTGCGCTTGGAGCCTCTACCGCTCGCTTGTTATCTAAATTGTCGTTCTTGTCTCTAGCATGTTGCCGTCCGAATAGGTCGCCTTTTCGTACTATGTACCAATCCTTATCTGAACCATGGGGCAGAAACTATGAACTGGACTCTCGGATCCCGGTACTGGGAAGGCAGAGGACACCAGCAGTCTACAAGGGAAGCCGAACTGCAATGGCATATTGCTTCTTGCTGGTAAATAGCGTCAGCAATAGCTGTAGCGACCATCGCTAGTAAGCGTTAGAGCCTGATCCTAGATTCTAGGTCAGCCGCGCTGGTTTCTCAGTCTCTGTCTGATATGCTCTAGCGACGAACATCAGGGCGCGCATGAAGTCCCCACCTTGATACTCGATTTTTAGAGGGTAGCTCTGCCTTTTATAACCTTGAAGATATAGCACTCGATGAATTTTCGCTTCAAGATAACGGACTACTGCAAGGTCGTGTTGCGGAGACACGCTAGGACTCAAACCCGCTCCCCACAGCTGATGAGGTATCTGGAGATGGGAGACGGACCTTGTAAAGGCGGCTCTGCAGATGATATGAGCTGGTTCCAGATTGTCAGCACCCCGGAGTGGAGGCTTTTAAGCGACATCAGCGACGTCTCTTCGTCCTTTTCCGCTTACGTCTTCCCAGACGTCCTTTCGCGGTACTGTATGGGGGACAGCGACTCCAACGGTGTGCAGATCCTCATTGAAGCCATATGGCAGATGCGTGGATCCTTGCATCACACTATGGAAGGCTGACTGCGTCGGGTCTCTCTAATGAGCTTCTATAAATAAAATCAAATTCTTTCAAAGACCATATTTGTTTTTACTTTCTGCTATTATCTGCCCTTTAATGTAACTATTATTGCAAGGTAAATCTGAGGATCAGGTACGTTTCTTGGACCATTCGTCAGCATAAATGCCCAAGGTCATGGAATAATGCGTTATGTTTTCCCCAGCTTTCTCGGCACATGCCGATCGGAAGCATCATTAGAGCATTGTTTCTCCTTGAAACGAGCTAAATTAGACAGTTCAGGTGTGGCAGACGCGAGGGAGGATTTTCAATTTCGCAGATCTAGGAACCACTGTCGTTCAAGGCAGCGAAACAATATGTGGAGCTATAGCATTCCATCTCGCCGTTTAAGGACCAACAGTCTACTCAGTAGCTCACATGTCAGATCATTCGACGTGTCCTTCCATCGGGCCTTGAATTAGATCAAGCATCCCAGGAATGGATCTTGAATTATCAGGGAAGGTCAACCAACACAATGCCTCAACAACCCTTCTCAGCTACATCACATCTCAATTCACCGTGGCGATATTGTTAAGGCTCTGTTCTAGTATTTGTCTCAAGCTGAAACTTGAAGGAGTCTAAAAGCCACAGTGTACACAACTTCTTCTTTCACTGTTCGACAGGCCCGAATAGAATCGGCGAGCTTCTTGCAAGCTACAATTTTCACCCTTCCTCGATTTTGCAAAGAGAAAGGCTCAGAATTACTAGATATTGAGCGGCTGAGCACCAGAGCTTTCGATACGTCCTCCAAGATCAATCACCTTTCGTTGTTAACGGAATGTCACTATGCTTCTTTCTGACAATCGCAACGATCTCTCTTCTGACTCTCTGCGGCAAAGCCAAGTTGATGGTAGGTACCAGCCTCGCGGTGCATAATCAACTACTAAAAGATAGCCTAACATCGCTAGAATTTCCTGCCAGCGATGCAACGAATTTAGAACAGATGTTGGAGGCCTACAAAACAGGGAAAGACTGTGCACGTCCGACTCTAAGCTTCGATGTAACCATTTCGCATCGTCCAGACCCGATGGACCTTTCCGAGGCCGCTTCTGACGCCTCCTCTGCATCCTCGCCTAGTCAGTCACAATGCTTTTCTATGGCAGGGCATGCTCTCAAAAGCGCATCGGACGACAGATTACCACGACCTATTCCTATCCACGTATCAACGCAGCTTCAGAAGCTACCACTTGTCTTCGCTGTGGAAGTCTCCAGTACAAGCGAGAGGGTGTTCCAGCAAGAAAAGAATGCAGTCTCATATATAACCTCGAAGCTTGAGCCCAAGGAGCTAGCAGACCAGTCGTACATCTTACCCTGGTATCGTCA
The DNA here is from genome assembly GCA_013266175.1 of Fusarium gaditjirri. Classification (NCBI taxonomy): domain Eukaryota; kingdom Fungi; phylum Ascomycota; class Sordariomycetes; order Hypocreales; family Nectriaceae; genus Fusarium; species Fusarium gaditjirri. Next base: position 73,556 of record JABFAI010000047.1, on the reverse strand, counting down.
AGCTCACGACCCAGTACCTGCATATCTGGTCGAGAACCTACAACATAGCGTTGGGTCGAATCCATCGACAATTTTCGAAAATCATCTTGGCCGAATATGCCTTGAACAGTCAAAGATCTGGTTCCTCATGACGGACGGTGTGATTGAAGAGGAGCGTGCCAATGCCTTTACGAATAACATTACCGAAGCGGGATTACACGGCACTCCATCCGTCATAATCGTCTTTGGAAACAGGTCTCGTCCTCCTTCTCGAAGCAAACTCTCAATTGGCATGTCTATCTGTGCGCCATCGCCACACTGTGCAGTTCTTTTTCACGACGTATGGAGTGGCGAGCTATTCGTCGTTCAAGCCAAAGGATGTTTCGCTAGTCTGCTTCCGAAGGGGTCTTACTTCAAGTGGTTCAGTGGAACAAAATGGACGGACTTTCCCCAGACTTCCTACGATAGGCTGCTGAGGGTTCGAGTTCCCGAGCCAACTCGACTCTCCAAAGATGAAGTGGCCCTGCCTTACGGTAAGATATTCGATATGAAGTCCATCTACAACGACTCCATGTCCGACCAGGATAAACTTCAACTGGTATCAAACAACCCTGGTCTCGATGCGATAATGGTAGTTGCAAAAACGAGAGGAGAAGGATTCTTGGTGAAGCTATGGATCGAGAGCCTTCGCAGAACAACGACAAGAGAGGCCTTGACTATAGAGAGAGACGATGTCGACTCCCGAGGTGAAATAGTCATGACATCCCTACTGATGGCAGCTGAACAAGAGCTGAAAGCACAAAATACTCACCACAAAGACATTTGGTCTTTTTTGACATCTGCCGCATCTCCTCGTTGGTCCAGATCCACGCAAAAGCATGCACCAAGCCACCTAGACTTTAGTCGCGCGTCAGTCCGACTTCAGAACAAAAGAAATTGGGCCAGCTTCGAAGCAAAGGTGGAGATGGAACGGGCGGCGTTTAGACGTGTCACCAAAGGTTTACAAGAGGTCCAGTCAGCGGTGGGGATACTAGATAACCCGTTGCCAAATGATCCAGGTCTCGCCCCAGCTGACACATTTTGGTACCCCGCTAGTGGAATAGAGACTGGGAGAGACAATGAAACGACTCCGGCATCTGTTCAACCAAACAAGTTGGACAAAGAGGATGCCGGCAAGGCACTATTTCTCTCTGGCTTCAAGGGTGCCCGGAAGCTTGAAACAGCTGCACGGTCAAGAGCATACGCCACCTGTCCGGTATGCCGAGAACCCAATTCGATCCAAACATTGCTACTACGAACAAGCCCAAAGGACAACAAAACTCCACACCTTCCATTGCCCAACCAAAGACTCCAACTGAAGTGTCCCTTGGCGCTGGGACATTGCCCAGAGGCCGATATCATTCTTCCAATTACATGCTGCGATGGCTGCGCATTCCTCCTCCTGAGGCTTAACAAGCAGGCCAACCCTCTTCAAATCAGCCATCAGATCGCCGCGGCACTACCACTTGTATCACTCCAAGACAAACAGAATCGAAGGCTATGGAGGCAGAAACTCGCGGAGGTCTACAGACACCGCTTCCACAATAGCGCTGTCCTGCCTGTCTTCCTCGCTACCATCTGCACCAAAATCGAAAATGTACCCAGTCTGGCACGCTCAAAGAGTCTCAAGTGGTGCAGAGACGAACTCTCCCAACTCCCAGGGATCCACGTACCTAAAAGCGCCAGCCCAAAGCTCGTCACTAGTCTTCCATCAGCAGTCGACAATGTGGTTCCGCCGCAACAGGTCGCCTTCTTTGCATGCCTAGGAAACAAATTCTATCTCAAGGCTATTCTATCGCAGCCCATTGAGGGGTTTGTTGTTCTCGTTCAGCTAGCGGCATCGATGAATGTTGTCAAACAAGAGTCTATCCGGAACTTGGTTTGGAAGCGGCTTCTATGTCATTTCATAGAACAAGATTTGCGTTTGCGAACTAATTTTGGGACAGAATACGCCTATGAGATGTTGAAAGAGATCTTACAAGAATCTCCGTCTTCCAGCCAAGGGCATCATGGCAAATTCATTATAGCTCTCCCGAAGCAACGAACATCTGTATCACTGACTTCGCTGGTCAATACCTACCTTATCCCGCCAGATTCTAGCGCCATATCGCACTTCTTTCGCATAGCATGCTTCGGGGAAGTATATAGTACGACCGAGTATAACGCAGTGCTAGCAGTGTTTTTACATATGCTGGCCAGCATAAAATATCATGGGGAGGAGGCGACGGATGTTTTGGAAGAGATGCAGGGCGTGGCAAACAAACTTCGCCACGTTGGAGAGGACCTGAGGTGTGTTTTTGAGGATCCAACGTCTATTGACGAGCCTGGAGCCGCGTATGTCATTGCTCATTTGGAGTCTTGGCTGAAGTACATTGTGTCGGGGAATTGAGGCATTTTTAGTCTAGAAGTCCAAACTACTTTTTTATAATGATAACTATAATCTATTTTAATAGAAGAGAAGCAGCGGGATTATAATTTTATTCTTCTCACTATTACTCGCAGCCGATTTGATGACATCTGGTGTGATCTGTGCATTCTTGTCGCACTGCGTCGTAGTATTTCCGTCACCAACAACCCGTATTCCTCGATTCATGCTGCTGCTGCTAATATTCTTTCGCTTGCGATCGTTAGCTGCCGAATCAGCCCGCCGAATAGCTCTCCCTTTTTGGTAGGTTTCCTCCGACATTTCCTACAGCTGAGAGATTATCAGAACTTCGTTACTATAGCCTAATTGCATTACTTTTTGACAGGGCGGACTGCGATAGGATCAAGATTAAAGACGCAAATCCGAGGACAAACGTAAAGGTCACCGCCATCTAAAAAGCGCCGATGTTAGTTAAGTACAGTGACATGAAGAACATCACTTGCCTTGGAGTTGTCATCCCACCAGCCATCCTCTCTAGGCTTCGAAGGCCCAAACTCAGTGCCAGCCCATATCAGAATAGTCAAGCCAATCACCATGCAAAATATGGCCAAGACTAAAAACGCAAGGCTGAATTCCCAGGCATATACCTGCAGCCAGCTAGGTCGAGACTTGTGATCCGATTGCCGTTTTCGAACAAGGCTGTTTCGGATCAAGCTGAGGCCGTCGGGATGGGCAGAGAGGCGGTGCAGTCTCATGCTCTGAACGCCTGCAATTACTACTGAGAAGAGGGCAAATACGAGGCCGCTGAACCACATCGTTCGCACTGACCAGGGCTTGTTGCGGCCGTTGGGGAGGACATCTGGCCAGGAACCTGTTGTGCTGAGACAACTTGCGAGAAGAGCGCCCTGTTTAGCATTTCAGTACTCAGATATTAGAAAAGGGATTTAGAAGTCACGTACAAGTGTTCCAACAAAATTCAGTTCCTGCAGCTTATGGTCGCGCCAGTTCTTTGTCATTTCGTCTTGCTTAGTCTGGTCATCTTCGTTCAACATCTGAATGATAGTGTCGGCCGAAGTCGAGGTCTCCCCCAAGAAGCTAAAGTGAGGCATGGTGACGAATGTTGTTCTAGTTCATATCAGCCTCAATATACTGGAGTCTTTTTGTAGGCCATGAATGAATTTTACCTTAGGCTTTAATGCTTAACCTGCTCGAGATTATAAACAGTTATTGATTATAAGACGATTCCAAAGAAGAGAGGAGAGAAAAACGCGGGGAAGCGCGTTTACTTACCCCAGGATCAAGGGTCGGAGAAAAGATCCCGCTTTCCCATGAGGCTAGACAGAGTAGGTGAATATGTCGTCATAAGTCTGTAATGAATTTCTTATTAAAACGATGGAATAGAAAGATGTCTCTGTTTCAATTAATTACAAGCTATACAGAGCATAACAAATAGTTCATTGAGAGGCAATATCAATCAAGCCTTCTTCACTCATAATTTAGAAAAGGGAGAAGTGTTGGATAATTTCCATCTTAAAAAGGACCTATATCTATGAACGGATAACCTATAGGTGATATTGTGCGTAAGTATGTGATATATACTCTAAGCTATTTCCTGGTTAAAAGGAATATCTCTTTAGGAAGTTCAAATGAAGTCGTAGCTATAGCGCTATGGTCCTTTTCTCCAGATACCAAATACCAATTTCGTTTTGGGAAGTTCCGTTACTATCGGTCGGCCCTCTTGTATCTGAGACGACTGGAGCAGTTTTGGTACCCATAACACTGATAAGTGAGATGGGATGCGCAGTATCACCCAGCGGGTCAGCAAGATCACCTTACAAGACGTACGGTTTTCTGGCTATCTCAAGGCGGTAAAAAGACTAGAAGACTTCCAAAAATGGCCCCAGCTACCAAAAACTCGTCAACGAGCATTCTTTAACTCATCCTCCAACGTCATGTTTGCATATAAATTTACTAACTTACGTCTAAGAAGTGTTTATGTGTTCCATAGCTCCGGACCGTTCGCCACACAAAAGACAGCAATAGCCCTTGGGTGTACTAAAACATGATTTGCAAGCCCCAGAAGGCTTGAGGTGACTCTCAGCCTTTTCCTAAACTTCTGGGCCGCATTGGTCACAGCGACGAACCTGGTCAAGCTCTCCATGTTTGCATACCAAAGACACTTCATGTGGCCTGAGGGTCTTGGGCCTTGCACCGCATGAGTCACAGCCATGGTTTGGCGGGTTGTTGCCACATAGCGGACAAAGGGCTGGCTGTACTGCTACATTAGGTACAGCACCACAGTACCAACAGTGATGACCTATGAATTGACCTTGGCACAGGTGGCAGGTTTGGTATGGTGGCCTTGTCTTGGGTGGCCTGCCACATAATCCGCAGTCGTAGTCTACAGGTCTTCCTCCACACAATCTGCAGAGCTTTCTACCATCAGATGCTCTTGTATCGGATGGCTTGCCGCCGCCGAAGTCAGCTGGATTTGTCGTCCGTCGGAAAAAGATCTCGATGTTTTCTGGCCTTGTTTTAGGTGGTTTGCCACATAGGCCGCAATCGAAGTCGATCGGATGTCCTCCGCACAATCTACAGAGCTCGTTTTCGGTTACAGCTGTCGGCGTCGTGTCGCATATGCCGCAGTGATGACCCTCGGGCTTGTCTTGGCATAACTCACAGAGCTCTGCCATCGTGTTGGGCGCTATCAGCAGGACGGTCGTTTGCGAACCCTCTGGGGGGAACGAGAAAGTCTTGAGGTTCTCTTGCGGACTGCTTCTATGATACTGCGGGGAGAGGTAGGCACCAGCCGAGCGTGAATTGTAAGAGCTGATTAGGCGGAAATATCTCTGCCCAATTCAGGATATATCACCCCAGTCACATGATACAACATGACAGGGCGACTTGAAATCCTGGTTGGGGGATTTCGGCGTCTCGTGGCTACTTAGTATTGGCTAGCCCCATTAAAGTACGAGAAGGACTCTGTTCAAAATAAATTACAAGTATGTATCGCGATTATAGGCTGAGATTAAGAAAATCAATTAATTCTCATGAACTACTACACACTATGATACGTTTAACTAATATGCCGCAAAAATAAAAACGACAGCAAGCAATGCAGTTGGCAGGTCATTTGCAGGTACGGCAAGCGAGCTCTTGGTCTCTGAAGAGGCCGACGTATCTACCACGGTAGAAACAGCCGAGGATTCCGTGGTGGTTGCGAAATCATCCGTGAAAGAGTCCGACTCTGTCTCCGCTGCGGTCTCTTCTGCTGTTTCTGTTGCAGTCTCTGTTACCAGTCCATCGCAATTGTCTCTTTTAACTCTTCCACCGAAGCAGCCTCCACCTGCATTGTTGCATACAGCATCCCAGGGACAGTACCAGTCACTGTCAACCCCGACGCAGACCTTTGATGGATGGATACCGCCGGCTGTTGGACAGGCAGGAGACTGGTAGTATTAGGTATCAGTACTTGTGCAGACAACGGGACTCATTGGATGCGTAGAATATCCAGATCACGAGATAGGTATCTTACCGAGTCAGTAACAGCTGCTCCACAGAGCGACTTATCTGAGAGGTCGCAGCATTGCTCATTAGACGTGCCACTGTTTACGCAAATGGCAGATAGTGGACAACAACCTCCGGCGCAGCACATTGCACCACCCGAGCAGCAGCCGGGCTGATCGGGGCATTGAAGCTCCGTACCAGCTATACCACCGTTGCAGTCTGATACCGGGTAGGGAGAGACAACCTGCGCAGACACAAGGCCGCAGGCTTGAATAAGGAGCAAAGTGGACAGATACATAATAACGATTGCTGATAGTTCTCAACCAGATATAATAAAGATGCTAGCATTTGTTGCTCCCTTGAGAAACTCTGGGGAAGTTGGCGATATAAGAAGACTGCGCGAGGCCAGGCGCGACGGCATCTCGGCATCAAAGAAGCAAGGTTGTCTCGCTAGCAAGCACATCTTTATGTCCTTGATTGCTACCATAGCGGCCCAAAAGCGTGATGCTATTGGCTTCTTCTCGAGCTGAAAAAATGTGGCGCGTCGGCAAAACGCCCGTGCAGCTGAAAGACAGTATTTCAGCCTTGTGACTACATAAACTAACGAGACCTTGCAGACGTTCGTTTTCAAGGCATTTTACCGCCATCTTATATTATAATTTTGCTTATATACCCGTAGGCATTGGTGATGAGTCTGAATCTATGTAGTATCTTTTATTTCTTTAAAGTATGAAGAATATATATTTTTGTAAGGCTTTTTTCAAGATTAATGTAGCTCTTTATTTAGAGAAGTATTGTTGAGGAACAGCCTGCGAGCGCTCAGTCGTTCCAGACTGTCGCTAGCTTTATCGCTAGTGCTCTGTCAAAGAGAGATCCCCAATTCAGACATAGTGCTATAGGCAAGATTCAGGGATTATGCACAAGTGTTAGCATCGGAACTGTTAGCGTTTGGCTCGGTGCGATTTAATCATCGAGGTTCGCTACTATGTTCGCCACCGTATGATGTCTTAGACTTGAATGAGTAGATTCTGAAATTATCAGCGCCACCAGGACATTCCCTACCGCGGTCAGTAGATAACTTGAGAAATCGCCTATTGCAATCATCTGAGGGAAAGGGTTGTTGTATCTCAAAACTCACTTCAATAAGGTGGGCTTGGGCTGAAGCCTCTTTTAAACTCAACCGTATCACAGATAAGAGAAAGGAACTCATCTGGGACTGCAATTATTGCAAGACTGTTTCAACTTTATGACATATCATTGCCTCAATCGTCTAACAAGTAGCGAGCAATCCAAAGGTTGCAGCAACAATGTAACATAAATTAATACTAATATACAATACTACTATTGCCCACTCTCTATCCTTCTCACTCAACCACCAGGGTTGGTCTGCAGACTACCACTCGGGTTCCAAGGAAACTTTGGAATCTCAATCTCCCCGACAAATTTGCTTAGATCAGGTGCCACCTTGTTCATATCAAGAGCGCAGGTCGGCTGCTGAACACCAAACCTCTTTACCTCGGTGACATTCGAATTCTTATCAAAGGACATTCGAACTTGATGCACGGTTCGTCGTGACAAATCCCCGGCAAAATAATTCAGTGGAGAGATTATCATGGAAGAGACAGCTTTCGTAGTCACAGTGTTGGGTAGGTCGGCAGTGTTGGGGAGATGATGCATGCCCAGATTGAAGTACCTGGAATAATTATCAGCTCTGCAGGACAGCTATGCAGAGGTAGAAGGTACTTACAAGACAATATCCTCCTGGTCCAGACTTTCCCCATTAAAGAATTTGTTGAAGTCGACAGCTGGGCGGTTCAGGTCGTGGCTGTTAAAGGCATACGCGCTCTTGGGCTCAGTGTCATGCTGCTGGAGGGCGTAAAGGTTGTGATTGGCCCAATTGGCAGCTTGGCCGAGGGCAGTGGATGACTTGACTGTCAAGTGCGCAGTGCTACCGCTGTCTGTAGATACAGTCAGTCACCATGCGAGTTTATGTGTACAAGGATGGTATCATACTTGGGGTTATGGAGTAACCGGGTGCCTCCCCAAACTCATTCAGTTTGTCCTTGTTAACCACAGAATATGAAGAAGCTCCATTCGGTGCCCAGTTTATCTTGCCGTCGTCCTCACTGGCAATGTATGAGTGGTCGACCTTCATTGTATTTATCGATTGACCATCAGACCATGGATATCTGTTCAAAGTCAGCGGTTTGACGTGTAAAGCTGCAGGGCATCTTACACTTGAGTATGTGGTACGAACTCAGTCTTCATCAGACTGTTCTTTCTGCCCTTGATATCCAAGTCCAGCTTGAAATTAATGACATGGTCATGCATAGACCCAGACAGGTTATCGTGAATATGATAACCATAATCACCGTCTCCCGACCAAAAGGCTCCCTGAATATAGCCCGAGGCGCGAACCGTAACGGCAATAGAGCCATCATAGTGGAAAGCGTACTCAAAGAGATAGTCATAGTTGCCTACCGTCGAGACGCTCCGCACGGTAAAGACAATGTTCTTGGTTGCAGAAACATCGTTCGTGGTCAAGTGACGTTGGATGGGATAGCCAGTATCGTACTCAAATAGACACAAACTGTTGGGGTGTACATGAGTAGTCTCGCTGATGTAAAACGTTGTGTTGAGATACGTAGCATGCGATGGGCAGTCAAAGCCGTCGACGAGGTTCCATTGGCTGGTGCCTATACCGTACGAGGTGTCAAGATACGCCGATGAGGCATGTAACGGGTCTTGTGAAGCGTAATGCGCAAGAGCCTCTTGAAGACCAAATTCGTAGATCAGACGTTCGCCCTTGAATCGAACGTCGTGGAGCTGCAAACCCGTTTCTTTGTGATTGGAGAGGAAGAAGCTAAAGTCCACTTTCAAGACTTGTCAGCTCAATCTAAGACAGCAATGTCCAAAGCACTTACTCCATTCAACATAGTTCTGCTCTCTGTCCACTCCGAACCGTGAACCATCTGGTTGGACGGAAATGGGAGGGTATAGATGATCACGCGGAAAGCTATCGCCTTGCTGATCAGTAGAAGTCCAAGATCCGTCAACGACAGGTCCTGGCTTTCGCTTCAGGGTCTTGACACCCTTGCGAAAGGCGGCAGTCGTTGGCCAGAAATTTCCGTCATAGTACCAGCCTACTACCTTCCACTTGGATGGATCTCGGCCCGTAAGATCGACCTTGAATTGCAGACTGGTGGGAAGTACTGTCTCTGAGAAGAATTCTCCAGTATGAGCTGAGTAGAACTCGTTCCACTGGTAGACCCTATCGTGGCGATGAATCAGAGGGTCACTGCCTGCAATTAACAGATTGTCGGTCTTGGCCCCGGTTGCGGTCTGTTCATATGGTTAGTGGAGGAATTGTTAGAAGCACTCTATGAGGATATACTAACGCCATTGAGAAGCTGCTTGGTGATGTCTGTTATTTCGGCCCCAACCTTGAGGTTGAAAGCAGCTATGGCCTCACCATCAGCATTGTACACATTGATTCGGCCTCGGCCAGATGTGAACATGTAGTTGAGTTCCTCATGATGCGTCACGCCCTTTCGTACTGGTAGCGGCCCGACCATGTACTCTTGAATGTAGGGCTGCACTTTCGAGTTGAACTGGAGGGTTGCTCTCGCATAGCGGACTGGAGCAGGACCATGACCCTCAAGATACGCTACTGCATCTGTCTTGTTTGGCTGTAATAGGTCTAGAGACACGATGACATTATCCCAACTAGGTACCGTTAGCTGGTGTATCGCAATAGCCATATGTGGTAAGTATATAGAAGATGTCGAAGAAGGCTGTCTTCGAGGGTGGAGCGGAACTGAGTTACTCACGAGGTCGAGTTAACGACAGCCGTCAAGTTGAGGTCTTTTTGCTCATGAAGATAGGTCGTGACATGAGCATATTCTTCGTCCGTGAGACTTTGGAAAATATTCTTCACTGGTGCCTCGATGGGTATGTCTTTACCAGAGTTGCAGCCTGTTGTAGAGGACTTGTACTCTGAAAAGCGTTTGAGGGAATGAGGCCGTGTCGCTGGCCCAGCAGGGCCACGATAAGCTGATATCCCATTCAGGACCGTAAAAAGGCAAAGAATGAGGCGAATAGGGAGAAACATGACCATATGTGCTCAAATGCCTGTGACGGCATACAAAGTTGTGAGTGTAGTGGTACTGTTGACCTACACAAGACGGGTAGAAGCACGGTACCGTTATAGGGCTCTAAGCAAGTTGGAAAAAAGGAATCTAGTCCCCAGGCACAGCTATTCAGGGGCGGTTAGCACGGCACGGCTCAGGGCGGCGTAGGAAAAAGCGGCGTACACCCGGGACCTGGGTAGTACCACACCAGCCAGCCCCCCAAATCCACTCCACTACTGCATGCAGCAAGCCGCTTTCTCATCACACACAAGAACCCCAGTCCAGCGCCTAAGACTAAAAAAAGTCTAGCAAGCTTAGCATTCAGTTTCAGCGCCACCATGTCGATCTCTATACCTGAGGCTACCGGTAGTTGTCCAACCCAATAGCATGATGGTGTGGCTCATAAAACAGGGCACAAATGCATTATCTAGCAGAGCTGAAGAGCAAGAAGCCGCCCTATGATCCTTACACCGTAGTCAAACAGGGAAGCATCCTTGTAATACGAATCTGCAGGTTGAAAATTTGAAAGTGAGGCTCCACGACGGTGGGTAGTACGGCAAGCACAGGAGGATGACATATGAGGCGTTAGTGATTCCTCCACGTGTAATCACATTATCTCTGAGCTTGATGTGAGACCGTAGTCAGCCTCTCAGTTCATGATCGAGACGAAGATGGCCCAGTTGGTCGCATGAAAGCATTTATCCACTTCTTGCCTTGTAAAATACTGTCTCCCTACAGATCAGCTAGTGATTGTATTTTAGATCCCGAGGGATCACAGTTGAAGCTCTAAGCAAACTCATCTCGTAAAAGCTGTGATGACGGGAAGGAGCATATTGCTCCAACCTCAAAATCTCGTTACTGCAGCTGAAAAAGCCGTACTATGTTCGATCTTACGGTTCTGATAGAATCTAAATTTTGTATCATTCCTGCGGTGCTTCCTTATCTCCCGTACCGAGGCTCTCATACAGAGCAGCAAATGCAGACTTTTCGCTTCCCTCTTCCAGAAGTTGTCGTGGGGGTCCAAATTCTAGCAGTTCACCTTTGTCAAGTACAGCTACCATGTCAAAGTCTTCAAGGGCTGAATGGAGTTTGTGCACAATTGCAATTACTGTGCGATTCTCAAACCGCTCGCGTATAACACGTTGCACAAGCTCATCAACATGTGAGTCAACGCTAAATACAGTGTTAGCTATGGTGTCCAAACGGCAGCAAACGGGTACTTCATAAACGCACCTGCTGGTAGCTTCATCGAGAACTACAATGGGCGAAGGCCTGAGGATAGCGCGTGCGATACAGAATAGCTGCTTCTGGCCGTGGGAAAGGTGCAGCGCTTCAATGGGCGCATCGAGTCCGCCTTTCTCAGCTATAATGTCCCACAGCTCAACGGCTCTCATGGCGTCTTCAATGGCAGCATCTGAGAGTCCTTGAGCAGGGTCCGCGTTCAACCTCACGCTGCTTCCTTCGATGAGGAATGCATCTTGAGGCACGCCGACTATTCGAGCGCGAACTTGTTCACGAGGAAGCGTGCTGATGTCGAGCCCGTCTACGATGATTTGACCATCGTGAATGTCTACCATACGGAAAAGGCATGAGACCATTGAACTCTTGCCGCTGTGAGTGCATTTATGTCAGCTTAAGCATAAATCATGAATGATGAGAGCATGTTACCTTCCGGTTCGTCCACAAATGCCGATTTTCTGGCCTGCTTCGATCGCTAAGGATATACCCTTTAAGACATTTTCAGATGGCCTACAAGTAAGCTGGTCAGCTAGTGGTTACGAATTTTGGATCGAAATCAACGTACGTGTATCCGGCAGAAACATTGTTAAAAACAATCTGGCCCTTGGACGGCCATATTGACGGCGGCTGCTCTTTTTCTTGCGGCTCGTGCTCTGAAGCAGTATCAGAAGTGAAAGACTTTATCCTAGAAATTGCACCAATGTGTGTCTCCAACGTCGTCCAGAACGTCATCAGCAGCTTCAAGTGCTGACTAAACTGGATGATGTTGACGAGAGCCACGCCGATCAGCCCAGTGGGCAGTACGCCTCTCAACTGTGTAACAAGTACCACTACCAGTACAGCAATGACCGTGACAAACAAGTCGAGGACAAGAGTCAACCATCTCTGAGCTGCGTATAGAAGATAGAACGGCCTCTGAGACCGATCCAGGAGGTCATGATGCTTCTTCTCGAGTGCATCACGCCAGCCAAACGCACGCAGCGTCGCCAGTCCAGCGACAGATTCTGTGAAGAGGGCATACAGTGGGCTCTTTGCCTCCAGATCCATGAATCTGAGCTGGCGAGATGTCCGCAGATACGTGTGTTGGACCACCCACAAGGCGACGAACAGAAAGGGAAACGCAATGGCTGTGTAGTACGAACCAACAGAGATCAGAACCATCTCAGCGATGCACAGCACAAACGTGGCAAATGTGTTGAGCGCTGAGAGAGGGAGGTCCATATCGACGAGCTGCAGGTCCTGGCTGAAGCGGTTGATGGTCACGCCAGCGTCTGTAGCAGCGAAGAAGGACATGGGAGCGTTGAGTACTGTCTTGAGCAGACTCTGGTGGAAGCTGTTACCCGAGAGGGGCACCATGGTGACGATCATCTGCCAGGTGCTGAGGACCAGGAAGATAATCGCCAGTCCACCCAGCATTGCATAGATACCCAGGTAGTAGCCCAAGCGTGCGAACGGGGCGTTGGCATTGGCAGCGGCCCACCAGTTGAGCCAGATGGTGGGGAAAGACTGGCAGACGATGAAGGCGCAGATGGCAAAGACGAATACCAAGCTTGGAATCCAGCCGATGGCGCGGATATAGTAAAGGTATATCGCCATGTCGCCAGTCCGACGACCTGCGTCATCTTTGGCTTCATCCGAGAGGACTACCTCTGAATCCACCAAGGCGTTGGCCGAGGGTTCGGTGGAAGAGGGAGCAGCCTCTTGGTTGTATGTCCAGTTCGCAGACGCTACAGCCAAGCGAGAGACGTAGTTGTCAGCATTGGTCAGTTTGTCAAAGCTTCCCTGCTCGCAGCCGATACCAGAGCCATCGAGGCTGATGATGTGGTCGGCATACGAAAGACGATTTGCTGTTGAGGTATCAGCATATGCGCGAGTAAATGGCATCAACTATTGAACGTACCACGTGAAGTCGCCATGACAACAGTTGTATTCAACTGTCGCAAGAGACCATGAGTGCCGAGTAGGTTGTGGAAAACAGCGTTCTCAGTGTGCATATCCAGTCCACTGAACACATCATCCAGGATGATGATTCTCTTCTGTGCGTAGACAGCTCTCGCCAGACTTACTCGCTGGCTCTGGCCTCCGCTGAGGACAATTCCCTTGCTTCCTATCGTGCTGAGATCTCCCTTGGGTAGTTGAGCGAGATCCTCCGTCAGAGAACAAGCCTGCAGGACCTTTTGGTACCAACGCTCATCGACGTGTGAGAAGGCGATGATACTCTCTCGCACAGTACCGTTCATGTGCCAGGGGGTTTGGTCACAGTAAGCGATTTCCGAGTTCATCATTTGGATAGATCCGGCCATGACTACTACTTCTCCGAGAAAGGCTCTGAGTAGAGTTGACTTGCCACTGCCTACTGGGCCCACGACGAGAGTGAGCTTTCCCAGTGGAACCTGAGCGGTTATATCGCTTAGAATGGGTTTCTGGGTTGCATCATACCCGAAAGCGCCTGTCTTGACAGCGATACAGTTGCCGTCCAGCGAATCCACAAACAACGAATCTGTCTGAATTTTGGGTTCCTTCTCGGATGAGGCAGAGTCCTTCTCCTTCTCGCTGCGTAAAGACGCGGGTGACGATGACCCTTCGCTCTTGTCATGCGAGATGATTCTGCCGTCGACACGAATGTCTGTGTTGAGGAAAGCCTGTATACGCGCAAAGCTCCCGATGGACCCCATCAGAGAAGACAAAGACGTGACAAACGATGAAATAGGCTCGTTGAGCAGTGCAAACAGTGACAAAGACGTAAACATGCGGTTTATGTCTAGGTTGTTGTCTCCTCCCCGTGACCGGGCGACAAGACTGTACGTTGCAAAGGTCAGGACTGGGGCAAAGATAGGAGCGAGGTAAGCTAGAAGTGTCTAGTCAGCAAATGTCCCATGGATGTAGTTCAGCAGAGGTAAGGTAGACTCACCCAAGACCATATTCCAGATCAGCAACCTACGAAACTTGCCGGAAATGCGCAATTCGTCGGTACGTAGGTCATGGATACGAGTGCTGAGCACCTCGGTCAGTCCACACATTTTTACGCCCTTCATGCTGCCTAGCATCTGCGATGTAACAGAGATTCTTTTCTCGATGGCCTCTAGCCATGCGGCTTGACGAGCCATGACGAAGCTGACTGCAATGACAGACCCGACGATGGAGACTATACGCATTAGGGTTGGGTCAGTACTTTTTCCCTCATTCTCATGTCAGGATAGATGGTGGGTGGACTCACAAATTGCTGCTCCAACAGGAATAAGACATGCAATACCGAGCTGGCGTCCCAACAAGTAGACTGCAATGACAATCTCGACCAAGTTGGCCCAAACATCATGTGCAGTGCGCCATCCTGTGTCGATCCTTTCAATGTCGGCACTCATCAGAGTCAGGGCTGCGCTGGGGTCAGCAGCAGTGATGCTGATGTCTGTGGCCTTGTCAAACAGTACCGAGACGAGCTGACCGCGTGCCATGGTGATTGCGCGGTACGTGAGGTGTTGGTACTGGCCGCTCGTCACCTGAATCACGAGGCGTTAGAGGGATGCGCCTGTAGCGTCAGAGATGAACTTACTGCTAGACCCATGAACACAAGGAACCATGCTCCTATCAGGCCATATCCCTTGTCCATGTCGTCAGAATCACTGTCGTTCTCTGCCCACGCGAGGGTTGCTGATATGAGGAATGGCTGGCAAAACGTAAAGCCAATGAAGCACAAGCGTGGAAAAAAGATGGACATGGTAGGCCACTTCAAGGTCCTCAGGACCGTAAACATGAGGGCATGGCTACCCTTTCTGGACGCTTTGTGGTTGTCAGTATTGTGTGAGCGACTTGCTTTCTGCGGACCTGGTAGAAAGACAGACCTTTAGCCCACGCTGTTTGCAAACGCTTCTGAAGATATAACGACTTGAAATGCTTTTCCAGAGGAAACAGCGCCTCAATCTCCAATTGATTAGAATAGCCAGCGCGGAACAACGGTATCTGCCACGAGAAGAACCAGTGCGACAAGACGCTACCAGTGACTTCCGGGGGCAAAGCACGGTACTGGGGCCGCAAGAAACGACGCTTCTCAATTGTCTCGACAGCGAGCATGACAATCTTTATCACCGTCGAGATGAGTGCGGCGATCGCAGCGGGCCGATTGTAGCCTTGAAGCCATAGTGTTCTTGTTCGTGTAGCGTCGAAAAGTGCAGAGAAGAGTAGGAAGAGGATGAGCACTGTTGACGGTCGGTATGAATAGACGTGCTCGACATAGGATAGACACAAGAGGCCGATTGATGCGACGAAGGATAGGGCAGCAGTTGGCAGAGAGGCTTTGGTGGTGACTGCGGAAGGGCGAGTCCACAAGATGAGAAAGCAGATCTGCGATGCAAGGAGAACAAGGCACAATGTCGTGAGGCTGTTAGTACATGAGACAAAAAAAGGCCGGAGGACCAACTCACAATTTTACAGTACAACCAGCGGCTATTCTCTACCTTGACCTTGTTCTTGTGCAAGAGGTATAGGACTCGACACGGAGCAGCGAGAAGCACCAAGACGGTAATGGGTATAGTGAGTATCGACTCTTCAAAAAGCAGTGTAAAGTCGAATCCGCCTCTACAGTCCCCAGCATATGGCCCGAAGGAGTCGTCGCACGACGACGAGACCATGATGGTACCTGATGTGAGACCAAAAGTTTACAATCTGGAATCACGATCGATGTCGTGGAAGAATCGATTAAGGTTATTTGATCAACGGGGCACAGATTGACCGCTTACAAGCGAGGTGAGCTGAGAAATCTTGACCGGTCACTAGTCAGCCCCTAGCAGCGCACCCGAGGAAAGGCTCCACAGACTAAAAAAACAGGATAAATGAGAAAAATGCGAAAAGACAAAAATGTCGTGGCAGTGACAGTGATGAGCCACGTTGGACGTGGCGTGGTGCAAGGGTCATGTACAGGGTAAGGCAGCGAGACGGCACGGCACAACACGGCTCGGCACAGCGCCTATCCCTTACGTCCCGAGGGAGCACCAGATACCCAGTTATATCAGGTCAGACTAGTTAAATTTATATATCAAAAGTACTTTTCTTTCCTAAAAAAGATATACTAAGATATAGGTAACTCTGATCATATAACTTGCAGATCGTGACTTTTATCCTTACCATTACACCTCCTTGAGGCTGGTACTTTGTGGCGTGATGATCAGCAGCTTATCAAAATTGGAGTCAGATCTAATAAAATTTGTATCTGGTGCTCCCTCGGGTCCAAAGGGATAAAGCCGGTGGAAATGATGCGCCGGCCCGGTCTAGACTCAGCGACTGTACGTACTCTACTTCTGGGTTCCGAGATACCTTCCGAGATACCATGATCTGATCGGTCTGGACTCTGGACCTGGGAAAAGTGAATCAGGAACAGAAAAAATGTGTTAAAGATCGGCGATTTTATGGTGGTTCTGCCCGGGCCTAGTTCAGCTGACCCCGCTGAAAAGCATAACGGCGATCATAAGCCTATCTGGTATAGCTAGTGTGGATAGGGTTAGATCAGTGACATCCAACGGCGTGGGACTAATGCAAGCACGGCAGCGGCCATTAGTGTATTCTAGAGTAATTACTTTATCAACTTTAGAGAAAACTGCTATGAAATCCTGTTCTAAAGCGAGGATCTTGCGCCACCCGGATATTTTCTTGTTTACCTCCCCTTCCAAGCCTAGGATAGCATCCCTTTTTTCAGCCTCTGACGCTCGAATTATTTGCTTTTTCTATTCCCCCCACCTCCCTGCAGCCTAGAAGACCGGCTCAGATCATGGAATTAGATAACAAGTTCCACTCCAAGACTCGTATTCCAGTTCATCCCCTGTGGTGTTGCACTGGAATCCATATCGACACGTTACATGCATATGTCGCCTCGTGAGTCATGTCTGCGGCTACACGGATGAAGACCGAAGTCCCGTTTAGCAAGCGGTTAATAATAGTAGGGAGATCTTATGAAAATTCCAAGAAGAGCATATAGGGTAACATAGGTGTTTGTTGATGTTTAAGATATTATATTAAAGTCATTTTTATGGGGTTGTGATACTTGATAAGTAGGGATAAACACCATTAGTTTGAACACTAAAAGCTTACATAAATTGCCAAATTTCGTGTGAAACATGCCGCGGGCTAAAATAACAAGCTTTTCTCCGTACCTGGCACTACAGCCGCCACATGACCTCACTTGCTGTAAGCACAACTCCCTCCTCACATATTACCTTGTCATAGACTTGTGCTTGTCATATCATAGGGAAAGGCTTGTCCTGAGGCCAGCCAATGCTGTCCGTCTCAGAGCGGAACCGAACTAGTCTGTGCAAAAGGCCAAGAAGGGATAGAAACAAAATGTGGCTTACAGCTGCAGCCCTCCACCAATCGAACAGGACGGCTGCACGCCTTCTCGTAACTAACTGCCGTTCCTTAGCGTCAGGCTGCATTATGGAGTATCTCGATCATCACCTAGTTTGTTGTTCTCTGCGTGCCGTATTTGTCACTCCATCACTTGATGAGTGTGAATCAGGTAATTTAGTGACAAGGATACATTTTTCAGAACGGTCTCATTCGGACTATTCGGCTTTTTCTTGGCTAAGCTACGCCGCCTACGTGCTCTCAACCCTGTCTTGGCCGAGTTTGCTCTATCCAGTCAATCTTCGAAGCACCCCGGACTTCATCCACCTCTGATGTCTCACTCGAGAAGCGAATTCTGCGATCCATACGACGGCCTGATCCAGTCTTTCCGGGTCTTGAAAGATGTTCATTCGATGTGACAAGAGGAAAGGTGGAAACAAAACGGAGCTGAAGTATTGGAGTCGCCATGCTGTCATTCATTGGTGTGACGGCGTCGCGAGTGGCCAACGGGCGGAGACAACTATCCTGTTGTGGTTCAGAGGCAGGGAAAAGGGGCCAGCATGGCGAAATAGGCTGCATTTCGCTGTAGAGCTGAAAAACAGCCCTCTAATCCGGTATGGCTAGCTGTGTGTATCCCTGAGCGACCCCTGGGATGTCGTTTGTTCGTAGTAATGTTGCTGGTCTGTAACAAGGATATATCTGCCGTAACATCCGTCAGTATAGCTGCAGTCACCTTACAGAATACTATTGCTGTCGTAACGCAGAAACCTCACATATTATTCGTTTGATGGTCTATATGTTTCTGTCTTACAAGTCCCCAACAGCAAATATTCCCTTCATCAATTTGCCTACTGAAACAATGGCACCCAATACGTCTTGCGGCTGTCTCAAGGCTGCCGATCTTTCAGTGCAGGATCTAGAGTCTGCTATGTTCCCGCAGTTCGATCTGGCCGAGGTGACACATTCCGAGTACCTGGAATGTGCCTCCCAGATCGACAACGTTGCACCTGAGGACCTGAGCGACACGTGCACCGCTCTTTGCGCAACATGGGCGATCCTTCTTGGCTGCTTCACTGGGTTGGACAATGTGTGTTTCGGCCTTGACAGTCAGCACAGCGTTACCGAAACGTCGGGACATGCAGAACGTATGAGACAAGCTGTGCATGTTCGTTTGCCCGCCAATCAGCGGGTCGAGGATATTCTCACTGGCAGA
The DNA here is from genome assembly GCA_013266175.1 of Fusarium gaditjirri. Taxonomy (NCBI): domain Eukaryota; kingdom Fungi; phylum Ascomycota; class Sordariomycetes; order Hypocreales; family Nectriaceae; genus Fusarium; species Fusarium gaditjirri. Next base: position 54,754 of record JABFAI010000047.1, on the reverse strand, counting down.
GTTTCATCGCTGGTTTTGGTACGCGACGACAAGGCAAAAACGCTATTCAACACTATTTTATCAATTCAGAGCCTCGATAATGAGGCAAGAAAAGACCAGGGAGACTTTCCTCCCTGGTGCAAAATTCGTATGACGATAGATCCTGTCACACTCAAAATTGCCTTGACATGGAATTCTACCTTCATGAGCCGAGATCAAGCAGAGAACGTCAGCAGCACCTTCGACAAGATTTTCAGGGAAATCGTCAACCGCCCAGATACTCTAGTGTCAGAGATCGACTGCTTCAGCGAGCGAAATGAGCGACAAGTCCTTGCCTGGAACAGCAACCCTATGAGACATGTCCACAAATGCATCCACCAGGCCGTGTCAATGCAAGGAGCGTTGAGACCCGATGCAGAAGCCGTTTGCGCTTGGGATGGAAGCCTTTCCTACCAGCAGCTCTTGTCACTCTCTGATCGTCTTGCCCGTCGTCTACAAGCCTCTGGCGTTGGGCCCGAAGTCTTTGTTCCCATCTGCTTCGACAAGTCCAAATGGGTTGTTGTTTCCATGCTGGCAATCCTCAAAGCGGGTGGTATCTTTGTACCCCTCGACCCTACGCAACCTCTTCTTCGACTACAATCTCTCTCGCAAAAGGTGCATGCCAAGACTATCTTGTGTTCCCCTCAACATCGATGCATGCTAGAAAGCGTAGCATCTGAGTTGATCCCCGTCGATGACCAGCTGTTCACCGAACTAGCAGAGCAGACTGACGAGGTTGACTGCGGATCGTGGCGCAATGGAGCATACATGATATTCACGAGTGGCACAACTGGTGAACCAAAAGGCGCCCTCATCGAGCATGGAGCTCTCATGTCGAGTGCGCTCGCTCACGGACCTGCGATGATGATGGACTCCAACACGCGATCGTTCCAATTCGCTGCGTCTACGTTTGACGTGAGCATCACCGAGATCTTGACCTGCATGATCTTGGGTGGATGTGTCTGCATTCCCAGCGAAGACGATCGACTCAACGCAGTTGAAGAGGCCATAACGCAGCTCCGAGCAAACTGGGCGCTGCTAACCCCGACATTCGTCAAGTTCATCAACCCCGCCAATGTCCCTACCTTGAAGACACTCGTCACTGGAGGAGAGGCCATGACACAGGCTATCATCCGCTCGTGGTCGCACATCAACCTCATCAATTGCTACGGCCCTGCCGAGACGTCTGTTGTTTCGCATGTCCACCGTGGCATGGTTCAAGGGACAAATCCGCTGAACATCGGCCACCAGGTCGGCATACACTGCTGGATTGTGGACCGGGACAATCACGACCGTCTCATGCCTGTTGGTGCAGTGGGCGAGCTAGTCATCGAGGGCCATACTCTCGCACGCGAGTACTACAAGGAGCCCGAGAAGACGCGCGAAGCTTTCATTCAAGATCCCTTATGGGCAAAGAACCAGCCGTTGCGGACTGGCTCTAGACGAATGTACAAGACGGGAGATCTCGTCAAGTACAACCACGACGGGACCTTTCATATCGCAGGCCGCAAGGATGCGCAGATCAAGTTTCACGGACAACGCATCGAACTCGGAGAGATAGAGCATCACCTCAACACCAGTGCCAGCATCAAGCACGGCATGGTCATCCTACCAAGAGAAGGCTTCTGCAACGGCCGACTCTTAGCCATGGTGCAGCTCTGCGATTCCCTGAGCCAGGACCTCGTGCCTAACGGCCAGCCCTACAAGCTTATAGACGGCGATCTGGAGGCCACCGCGCAGGACAAGATCGCAGAGGTCAAGGCCCTCCTCAGCGAGAGACTACCCTCATACATGATACCGTCCATGTGGCTTGCAGTCGAGTTCATCCCCCGTCTCCAATCTGGGAAACTCGACCGGAAGAAAACAGCGAAATGGGTCGATGGCATGAGTGAGGGTCTTTATCGACAGCTCAACCCTGTAGCTGCCGTTCAGCGTTCAGGAGACCTGAAGTGCGAGAACAAGATTGAGCTGGAGCTACACAAGATCTGGACACACGTCCTGAACCTCAAGGAGGAACAGCTTGGCCTTGCGCAGTCCTTCCTCAGTGTTGGTGGTGATTCCATCTCCGCGATGCAAGTTATGAGCGAGTGCAAGAAACACGGCCTCGGCCTGGCGGTTTCGCACATCATCAACTGCAAGTCGATCAGCGCCCTGGCACTGAAAGTTAAGAATATTGAGAGGCCTGCGCTTCTGAACGAGACGGTGGAAGAGCCGTTTGACCTCTCGCCGATCCAGAAGCTGTACTTCTCGAGGCCGAACTACGATCAGGGTCACTACAACCAGAGCTTTTTGCTGCGGACGAGTCAACGTATCCGTGAGGAAGATCTGCGCAAGGCAATGGAGACTCTTATTTCAAGACACTCGATGCTCCGTGCGAGGTTTGATCAGGATGTCAATGGGGAGTGGCAGCAACGCATCACCAGCGACGTTGGGTCCTCGTACCGGCTTCGTACCTTGAACGTGGCTTCGCGAGAGGACGTAGATCACTCTCTTGTTGATAGTCAGACTTGCCTGAGCCCTGTACACGGTCCACTTGTCGCTGCCGATCTTATCGACCGAGGGACAGAAGAGCAGCTCTTGTTCGTCGTGGCGCATCATCTGGTCATCGACCTTGTATCGTGGAGAATCATCCTCCAAGAACTCGAGGAGTTATTGGTCCGACCTGAACTTGTACACGATACAGATCGCCCACTGCCGTTCCAGGTCTGGTGCAAGATGCAGTCCGAGCATGCTGAGACGCAGACCCCAGACCAAGCCCTTCCAATCCACGGTATCCCCGACGGAGACGCCGAGTACTGGGGAATGACTGACATCCCTAATATCTATGGGCAGATGGCCCGTCAAGGCTTTGAGATTGGGCCACACCAGACATCCCTTCTCCTATCGAAGTGCCATGAGGCCCTACGAACAGAGATCCCGGATGTTCTCATGGCAGCGATGGTGTACTCCTTTGGCCAGATATTCACTGACCGAGCAATTCCTGCTGTTTTTGCAGAAGGCCACGGCAGAGAAGTCTGGGACACTTCGATCGACTTGTCGAACGTGGTAGGATGGTTCACTACCATTTACCCCGTCTTTGCTGGCTCAGACTCGCAGTGCAGCCTCATCGATACAGTCAAGATGATTAAGGACGCAAGGCGCAAAGTTCCCGACAACGGTCGGCCTTACTTTGCGAGCCGCTGGTTGACGAAGGAGGGTAGAGAAGCTTTCTCCCGCCACTGGCCGTTGGAGATCACCTTTAACTACCTCGGCCAGTACCAGCAACTGGAGCGTGAGGGTGCTCTTTTCACTCCCGAGAGCAACATCGCCGGCGAGATCAGGGAGGCCAGCCAAGGTGCAGACATCGGGCCTCTGACAGCTTGCATCTCGCTATTTGAGGTCTCAGCCGTCATAGTCAAGGGATCGCTCCGTTTCTCATTTGGGTTCAACCAGAACATGAAACACCAGCCGCAGATCCGCCAGTGGATTTCCTGTTGCGAGCAGAGTCTCGGCGAAGTCGTTACATCTCTGGCTTCGATGGTACCCGAGCCTACGCTAAGCGACTTCCCGCTGCTGTCTCTGACCTACGATCGGCTGAGGGTGTTCACAGAGGAGAAACTACCCGAGGCTGGGATCACAGACGTGGGCCTTGTTGAAGACGCGTATCCTTGCTCTCCGATGCAGTCAGGGCTCTTGGTCAGCACCACCAGGGAGAACGCTGCTTACGCTGCCTACACGCTCCACGAGGTCAAGAGCAATAGCGGCGATGTGGTCGATATTGTCAGACTCATTGCTGCTTGGAAGCGCATGATTCAGTACCATCCTATTCTCAGAACTATCTTCTTGGAGAGCGTGACATTGGAAGACTCTATCTACGACCAAGTGGTGCTCAGAGAAGTTGAAGTTCCTTTCACTGTTTCTGAGAGCGGTACAGATGAGGAAGCGATCGAGGCGCTGAAAGTACCCACGAACCACGGTGACAACGCATCCCGGCTGCTGCACCACTTCCACGTCTGCAAAGCAAAGAGCGGCAAGGTCTTTTGCAGACTTGACATCAGCCACGTTATCATGGATGGCACTTCGCTGTCAATCCTCTTCCGCGACCTTGCACTCGCATATCAAGGAACCCTCAAGGCTGAAACAGGCCCGATGTATCGTGACTACATTAAAGCCCTGGAAGGCCAGCCGGTTCAACCTGGTATCGATTACTGGAAGTCTTATCTGGCTGGCATCGAGCCGTGTCTCTTCCCTGTCCTAGACGACGGGGAAATTGCCGAAGTCAAGGAGCTGAGACACTTGAGGGTCAGATTCGACGAGCTCGTTGAACTTCAGAGTCTTTGCGAGCGCCAGGGAGTCACGATTGTCAACGCCATCTATGCTGCCTGGGCAATCACATTGCGCTTGTACACTGGCTCTGATGAGGTTTGCTTTGGCTATCTGACATCGGCTCGTGATCTGCCAATCGAAGGTATCTGCGATGCCGTTGGTCCCATCATCAACATGGTCACATGCCGCGTCAAAGTTGACAGCACCGCAAACTTTGGAGACGTCATGAGCTCAGTGCAGAGGGACTACCTCGACAGTCTGGAGTACCGCCACACGCCATTGGCCCAGGTCCACCACGCCCTTCAGCTCTCTGACGCCGTTCTGTTCAACACAGCCTTGTCGTACAGAAAGCTACCGCCAACACCGCAGACGGATCTTGTCTTTGAGGAGTGCTGCCCTACCTATGACCCCGATGAGTACAACGTGTCGGTCAATATCGAGGCAGGAGAGAGAGACATGGCCATTGACTTAATGTACTGGTCTGATACTCTGTCTGATGGACAGGCTGCCAATGTTGCTAGTACTTTTACCAAGTCGCTGAGCAATATTCTGCATCACTGCAAGCAGCCCATTGCTCAGCTCGACCATTTGGGTTCCCGGCATAGCAGCCAGATTTGTCAATGGAACCAGCGGATTCCCGACGCCATTGAGAGCTGCGTTCATGATCTGTTCAAGCAGCAGGTCGCCTCACGTCCCGACAGCCCCGCGATTGTCTCATGGGACATGGACTTTACGTATACCGAGCTTGATAACGCTTCCGACAAACTAGCCCATTACATCAGCTCTCTAGGCGTCGGATTGGAGACCTTCGTCATGGTGTGCTTCGAGAAATCTGCGTTTGCCATCGTTTCGATGCTGGCCATTCTCAAAGCTGGCGGTGTATGCGTGCCTCTGGACCCCGCGCACCCGGACGCTGCTCTTCGTCTCCGTGCCGACGACACAGGAGCTACTATCGCCCTCGTATCTCCCTCATTAGTGTCCAAGCTCAGCTCCATTGTAACGACGACAGTGGCTGTGGACGCACATCTACTCCAAACCATCTCCGCTGCGCCCGAGGCACCTCTTCCTCAAGTAACACCTCACAACGCCTGCTTCGTTATCTACACTTCTGGTAGCACAGGACGTCCCAAGGGCGTAGTGCTAGAGCACAGAGGAATCGCCAGCAACGCCATCTACTCAGGCCCCAAGCTAGGCTACGGTCCTGACTCGAGGGTTTTGCAGTTCGCTTCTTACACCTTTGATAACAGTCTTGCCGAGATATTCAGCACTATCAGTCTAGGAGGCTGCGTATGCGTACCCTCTGAGCATGAGAGGCTGAACGACTTGGCCGGGGCGATTAATCGGCATAGCGTCACGTTGGCTGATATAACACCGACGGTGGCATGCTTCCTCAAGCCGTCAGAAGTTCCGACTTTGAAGACGCTGGCTCTTGGTGGTGAAGCCGTGACTGCGAAGTGTGTTGGCATTTGGCGGGACTCTGTGTCTCTGCAATGTTGCTACGGGCCATCGGAATGCTCCGTCAACTCAACCTACAGCGGCGACATCGCACAGCCAGGTAAGGCCAGCAACATTGGCCGCGCCATTGGTAGCGTCGCTTGGGTAGTCGATGCGAACGATCACAACCTTCTTGTCCCAATCGGCTGCGTAGGCGAGCTCCTAATCGACGGTCCTATTGTATCCCGAGGCTACCTCAATCTGCCAGACAAGATGGCACAGTCTTTTGTTTCTCCACCGGCCTGTATCGAGGGAATGACTGAGAACGGTAGAATGGACCGCAAGCTCTACAAAACTGGTGACCTTGTGCGCTACAACTCCGACAGCACGCTTACGTACTTGGGGAGGAAAGATACCCAGGTCAAGCTCAACGGCCAGCGCATCGAACTCGGGGAGATCGAGCACCACATCGAGGAAAATCTCCCCAAGGGCTCAGAATCCGCCGTGGAGCTCATCACATCACAGGGCAGGAAATTGCTCGCCTGCTTTATCTGTGCTGATGCAGATGTTTCCCTTCGGGAAACAAGCGATGAGAGCATGGTACTCGACATGGATGATACTCTCAGGTCTCTGGCAAAAGAGCTTGAGATTGTGCTGTTCAATGCAGTCCCCGCCTACATGGTCCCATCCGCGTGGCTCCCTGTCTCCAAGATGCCTCTTACCTCCTCTGGCAAGCTGAATCGGCGTAGTCTCAGGGTTCTGGGAGAGTCAGTGCCAGAGGCGAAGATGAAGTCGTACAAGCTTGCTCTCAAGAGTGGTAGAGCGCCATTCAGCGAGATTGAGAAGCAGCTGGCTGCTATGTGGGCTCAGCTGCTGAACGTTGACTTGGCATCGATTGGAGTCCAAGATCACTTCTTCAAGCTTGGAGGTGACTCGATCGGGGCCATGCAGCTTGTGACGCTTGCCCGATGCTCCAACATCGACCTGACCGTGGCTGGGGTGTTCCAGAAGCCGTCCCTGCTGGATATGGCGGAGTCGGCGGTACCGCTGTCCAAGGCCCCAACCACGACGTACCGGCCGTTCTCGCTGTTGCCTGGCGATTGTTCAGTCGATGCGTTGCGAAGAACTGTTGCTGACTCTGCTCGTGTCGGCGTCAGTGATGTTCAAGACATTTATCCTTGTTCCGCATTGCAACAAGGTCTCATGGCTCTCTCGGCTAAGGAGCCTGGAGCCTACGTGGCACAACTCATCTATCGATTGCCAACCGACATAGACACCTCTAGGTTCCAGAAGGCCTGGATCACCGTGGTAGAGGCGGAACCAACGCTGCGAACGAGGATTGTTCATACACAAGATGCTGGTTTCGTGCAGGTTGTTGTCGCCAGGGAAATACCCCAATGGTCCACCTTTGCCAGCCTGTCTGATGCTGATACGATTCGACGCCAGCTTCCGCTGCATAATGGTGCGAGATTGACCAACTACGGTCTCGTTGAAGATGGCTCTACTGCGAAGTGTTTTGTCTGGACTATCCATCATTCCATTTACGATGGCTGGTGTCTTCCTCTCATCCTCGACAAGGTCAAGCGATGCTACAATGACGATCTCAGTTCCACGCAACTCAAGGGCCCCGACTACTCCAACTTCATCAAGTACCTCACAGACCTCGACCCGAACCAAGACGCTAACTTCTGGAAGTCCCATCTCTCCAACATGTCCACCCAGCACTTCCCACGTCTCCCCAACGCCGATTACCAGCCCTCCGCAACGAGCCTGCTGCTTCACAAAGCAACTCTGGCGAGAACTTCGGAATCAGAGATCACAGCTGCTACGAAGATCCGCGCAGCATGGGCAATGGCGGTGTCTACCTACTCTGGAACAAACGACGTTGTCTTCTGGGAGACCATGACGGGGCGTGATGCTCCTGTTGTCGGGATTGAGGAAATGGCGGGTATCACGCTGGCGACTGTACCGACACGTGTAGTGACTGAGCCCTCACAGACGGTCGCTGAGCTTCTTGCCTCTGTGCAGGATAACTCGGCAGTTGTGAGAAGGCATCAGTTCGCTGGCATCCAGTCCATCAGGAGTATCAACGCTGATACGGCCCTTGCATGCAGCGCCCAGAACCTCTTGGCCATCAACTATGGATCTCGGGAGTCGACGGATGCGTTTTGGTGCGAGCAGTCGAATGAAATGGCTGGTACAAACTTCTACTCGTCATACCCGCTCATGCTCTCGTGCCACTATGCAGATGGCGAGCTCGAGACGGTTGTGCACTTTGATCCTAATGTGCTACCCGAGCCTCAAATGCAGCGCATCATGGACCAGTTTGCGCTGATGCTGGAGTCTGTCTCGTCGTCTGACCTGTTAGATGAAAAGCTTGGTGATATACCTCTTTTGAGCTTCAGTGACCAACAGACGCTCCAGGACATGAACCGTGCTCCGCCTCCCCCATTCGACGGACTTATCCACGACGCTATCTGTTCTCAGACACTATCTCAACCACAAGACAAGCTCGCTGTCGTGTCATGGGACCAGAACCTCACCTACGCAGATCTAGACTCTCAATCTACACGTCTTGCTGGTGTTTTGGTCAAGAATGGCGTTTCAGTGCATTCCACCGTTCCCTTCTGCATGGAAAAGTCATCCCTAGTCGTCGTCGCCATCTTGGCCATTCTTAAATCTGGTGCTGCCTTTGTACCACTCGACCCAGCGCACCCCGACGCTCGTATCAAGGGCATTCTTGCCGACACTGGCGCCACAGTCGTCCTCTCGTCCGACCAGCACACCGAGCGCTTGATGGAGCTGGGGTCACAGGTTATCTCTGTCTCTCAGACCCTGGCAGACGGTAGTACCGTGGTTGAAGACGACCCAACCAGCCAAGCACCTCTATCGCTATCTACTAACAGCCCAGCTTACATCATCTTCACCTCCGGCACAACTGGGAAGCCCAAGGGAACTATTGTTGGCCACTCCGCATTCTGCACCGGCGCGTACGCACACGGTCGCGCCATGGGGATGACAGAATCGTCACGTGTCCTGCAATTTGCTTCCCATACATTTGACGCCAGTATCATGGAGATCCTCACCACGCTTATCCACGGCGGCACAGTTTGCGTGCCAGACACCGAAGAGCGTCTCCATGATCTAGCGGGTGCTATCAACCGAATGCATGTCAACTGGGCTCTGTTAACGCCTTCGGTAGCCCAACTGCTTCAGCCATCGCTTGTTCCTTGCCTCAAAACGTTGGTGCTCGGAGGAGAGGCCATGTCCTCTGCCCATATCTCTTCGTGGGCGTCATCTGTTCGTCTTATGAACGCGTATGGACCCAGCGAGACTTCTGTGGTAGCTGCCGTCAACCCCAGTGTTACACTGGATTCTTCTCCCTCAAACATCGGTCAAGCAGTGGGTGGTATCTGCTGGGTTACTGATGCCACCAACCACGACAGACTTATGCCCGTCGGCGCTGTAGGCGAGCTCGTGATAGAAGGTCCCATCCTCGCTCAAGGGTATCTGAACGATTCCCAGAGAACCGCAGAATCCTTCATCACCAATCCAAAGTGGTGTCAGCAGTTTCCAGTCGCGGCTAAAGGCGTGGAACGCAGGTTTTACAAGACGGGAGACTTGGTCAAGCTTACTGAAGATGGAATTGAGTTCCATGGACGCAAGGATGATCAAGTCAAAGTCAACGGTCAGAGAATCGAGCTATCTGAGACTGAACATCATTTGAGCGCGGAACCTACTGTCGAGTCGTGTCTGGCGGCTGTTCCAGCTTTCGGCCCCTTCAAAGCCCGCCTGGTAGCCATTCTATCCCCCCACTCTGATACTGTCACCAAGACAGAAATGACGGGAGATGAAGAGATGCAGATCGTGCGCAAGTATGCTCCGTCCCTCCTGGTGGGCATTCGTGAAGGTCTTGCAAAGCATCTTACATCCTACATGATCCCGTCCCTGTGGATTATCGTGAACCACGTTCCCCTCCTCCCCTCTGGCAAGCTTGACCGCCGGCGCGCTGTGAATTGGGTCGAGAACATGACTCTCGAGCAGTATCACCTCGTTCTTGACGCGCAGGAAGAGTCGTCCGCTCTGGATAGAGATGCATCGCCAGTGGAGATCAAGCTCAGAGCTGCTTGGGCCAAGGCCCTCAACCTCAAGGTCGACATGGTTTCGTTCACGCAGTCGTTTATCCACCTCGGCGGTGATTCGATATCCGCCATGAAGCTGATGGCCATTTGCCGCTCCTCCAACATGGCTGTGTCCGTGAGCCAGATCATGCGAGCCAAGTCCATCATCGAGCTTGCTTCTGCCGTCACCAACGTCAAGGACGTGCTGTATGACGAAGAACAGCAGGACAAGCCTTTTGAACTCTCGCCCATTCAGAAGGTTTACTTTGAGAGTATCGGCCTCGGTTCTCACCACTTCAACCAGAGTATGACTCTTGCTACGACCCGCAACATCACCTTGCAGGACCTGTCGAATGCTTTGGCCTCTATCGTCAAGATGCACAGCATGATGCGTGCTCGCTTCTCACAGGTCAACGGGAACTGGACTCAGCGGATTACTTGCGATGTATCTGGCTCCTACACTCTCCAATCACACGGCACTGTTGACGAGAAGCGTCTCTCAGAGTTCGTCATGGAGAGCCAGACTAGCTTAAACATTGTTGATGGACCGATATTTGCCGTCGACATGTTTGAGGTGGATGGAATTGACAATCAGATCATCACATTCGCGGCTCACCACCTGATTGTTGATATCGTGTCTTGGAACATCATCCTACAGGATCTAGAAGGATTCCTTTCACCTTCCGCCTACAGCCCGGCGAAGTCAATCTCCTTCCAGATGTGGAATTCGAAGCAGCAGGAGCAAGCTCAGAATGATTCGTTGGACCGAGTATTCCACGACATTCCAGTTCCTTCACCGGACTACCGATATTGGGGAATGGAAGGCGTACCGAATCTCCATCGCGATTCAATCACTGAGACCATGCACATCCCCAGTGGCACATCAACCTTGCTCTCAGGTAGCAGCCATGATGTTGTCGACGTCTTGCTAGCATCGTTGTTAGCATCCTTCCGCCAAACCTTTCCGGACCGGTCTTCGATACCCATATTCAACGAGGGTCATGGAAGAGAGCCTCCCGACGACACTCTGGATCTATCACGCACCGTTGGATGGTTCACCACTCTCTGTCCCGTCTTTCTCCCCGAGGTCATTCCCGCTGAACACGGCATCCTTGATATAGTGCGCTGGATACGGGACTTCCGGCGAAAGCTTCCCGGCAACGGTCGACCGTACTTCGCTCATAGCATGTTGTCTGACTCGAAGTCCCAGATCGAGTTCCCGGCGGAAATTGCCTTCAATTTCCTCGGCCATACACGGGACTCTGGAATGGAGGGCTCAGTATTCAAGTCTGTCGGTGGAAACATGTTGGACTCTTTGAGCTCACAATCCGACATCGGGGCTAACGTCCAACGCCTGGCACTCATCGAGATCTCCGCCTCCTTCACTAACGAAGGCCTGGCCTTTGACTTTTCCTTCAACCGCCACATGCACCGCCAGTCGTCTATCAGCATATGGATCCAGAGCTGTAAGGATTGTATACACCGAGCATCCCAAAGCTTGTCCCAGGTTACACGAGAGCCATCCTCAGATCTTTCTCTGCTTCCTCTGGCCTTCATGAAGGAGCCACAGGTTCAACAGAATCTCGCCGAGGTGGGTGTCTCTCTCGACAACGTTGAAGCAGTTTATCCATGCTCCTCGGTTCAGCAGGGCATACTATTGTCCCAGATCAAGGACCCTGGGTACTACTCCTACTCCATCACCTTTTCGGTCGCGAGCGCACGGCCCGACGATATTATTGACGTGCAGCGCCTATCAGACGCCTGGAAACGTGTGGTCCATCGTCATTCTACGCTTCGGACTGTCTTTATGGACAGTGGACTACAAGAGGGCGCTATCAGTCAAGTTGTTCTAAGGAACCACGACGCCAATATTTCCATCGTCGAATGCCCCTCCTCAGGGGTAGACCAGAGGCTCAGTGAGCATTCACCACTCGGCCTTCCCACAAACCAGCCACCTCACCGTCTCACAATCTTGAACACCGCGGAGGCTTCAGTGCTGTGCGTTCTTGAGATGAGCCATGCTATCTCCGATGGTACCTCTATGCCTATTCTGTTCCACGACCTTGGCTTGGCATACGAGGGGAGCTTGGGCACTACCAAACTTGCAGTTTACAGGGACTACGTCTCTTTCTTGCAGCGAAATGGAGGCTCTCGGGACGCCAAGTACTGGAAGGCGTATTTGGATGGAGCTGAGCCATGTTGTTTGCCTCTATTAACCGACGGGCCTACAGCACCTAGGACCCTTCGAACTCTTGCCCACGTTATCTCGCATGCTGCTGAGCTCCAGGTGTTCTGCACCGAAAGAGGCATCACTCTATCCAACCTCCTACAACTGGCTTGGGCACTGGTCCTCCAGGCATACACAGGCCTTGACGATGTGTGCTTCGGATACCTCGTCGCCGACAGAGACGTTCCCGTCACTGGACTTGATGAGGCAATCGGCGTATTCATCAGTATGCTCGTCTGCCGAGTCCGTCTCGATCCATCCACCAGCCTCGGCAACGCACTGCGAACCATCCAAGAGGACCTCGCCACGGCCATGAACTACAAGAATGTCTCGCTTGCCAACTTCCAACACGCCATGGGCATCTCCAACGAGCCTCTCTTCAACACCGCCTATTCGTTCCAGCGTAGATCAGTCTCCAAGGACATGGCAACCGGTGCCATTTCGTTCGACGTCAGGGATGCGCAGGATCCTAGCGAATACGACCTGACTGTCAACGTCGAAGTCTGGGACTCTAATGTCGAACTGCAGCTATGCTACTGGCAGGACAAAGTCTCAGAAGCGCAGGCCTTTAACATTGCCTCTACATTCGACCAGGTTCTTTCCTCAATTGCAGCATGTGATACAGCGCTCCCGGTAGGCCAACTGAACATTCTCGGTGACCGCGGTAGACAGCAGTTGATGTCTTGGAACGAGGCTGAGCCCGAGGCCTTGAACGAATGCGTGCACCACGTCTTTGAGCATAACTGCCAACGGCTACCAGAGCATACACCCGCTATCGATGCTTGGGATGCCACTTTTACCTACCCTGAACTTGATGAGGCGGCTTCGCGATTCGCTCAGTACCTCGTGTTTCTGGGCGTCGGGCCCGAGATGTACGTTCCACTCTGTTTCGAAAAGTCAGCATGGACTGTCGTTGCCATGATGGCAGTCTTGAAGGCCGGCGGGGCGTTTGTTCCTCTGGACCCTACTCATCCGCCTGATCGTATCAAGTTCTTGGTTAGCAATGTTGACGCCAAGCTCATCATCTGCTCCACGTCCTTGAAGGCCAAGTTCGATAGCCTGGATCTTCCAGCTTTTCCTCTCGGTAAGGAGACCATGTCATTGCTGCCCCCGGTGTTGCTGGACTCGCCCAGGATCACTGTGCAGCCAGACAATGCTGCCTACATCATCTTCACCTCAGGAACGACAGGTGTTCCCAAGGGCACGATAATCGAGCATGCATCCTTCACCACTGGAGGCACCGCCCACGCCAAGGCTATCATGATGACATCTTCCTCTCGCGTGCTGCAGTTTGCATCGCATACATTCGATGCCAGCGTCATGGAGATTCTTTCCACTTTGTTAGTGGGCGGCTGTATCTGCATTCCTAATGACCAGGACCGTATGAACGACTTGTCAGGCGCCATTACCAAGTTCAACGTGAACTGGACTCTGCTCACACCATCAGTTGCGGGTGTCCTCAAGCCAGGCAGTCTTCCTACTCTCAAGGTCCTCGTCACCGGCGGCGAAGCAATGTCAAGAGACCACATTGCGAAATGGTCAGGCCACGCTGCTCTCATCAACGCCTACGGTCCCAGTGAGACGAGTGTTATCGCGGCAACGAGCACAAAGGTCGGCCATGACGGACGCATCCACAACAGCGACCCTGCTACGATCGGAAATGCTGTTGGGAGTCGTTGCTGGGTTGTCGATGCGCGAAACCACAATCGCCTGATGCCAATCGGCAGTATTGGCGAACTACTCGTGGAAGGGCCCATTGTAGCCAGAGGCTATCTTGGCAACGAGGCAAAGACCAAAGAGTCATTCATCGAACCTCCAACATGGCGTGCAAGCATGAGCCTTGAGGGAGACATCATTGGCCGCCTGTATAAGACTGGTGATCTGGTCATGTACAACTCGGATGGGTCTCTCAAGTACGTGTCGCGCAAGGACACACAAATCAAGCTCAATGGACAACGTATTGAGCTTGGAGAGATCGAGTACCATGTCCAAGCCAACGTACCGGACTCTATTCAGGCCGCTGTTGATATAGTTGTCCCGCAGAGCAAGACGTCAACCAAGGCACTGGCCGTGTTCTTTACCAGCGACGATGAATTCGAGGATACCCTTACCCACGAAGTCGATCCGCTTCTAGCAAGTATGTCGATTGCTTCTACTGAACTCGCCCAGTCTCTCAAGTCAACTCTCAGGGATGCTCTGCCATCGTACATGGTCCCTACCATCTACATCCCGCTGTACAAGATGCCATTGACCCTCGCCGGCAAGCTTGATCGCCAGAGACTCAAGGCCATTGCCAAGTATATACCACCTCAACTGATGGCTTCCTACAAGCTCTCTGGCACCGCTAGAACCGGAACCCTCCCTACCACGGCGATGCAGCGCAAACTACAGAAAGCCTGGGCCACAGTCTTGAACATTCCTATCGCCCAGATCAGCAAAGGCGACAGCTTCTTCAGACTCGGCGGTGATTCAGTCGACGCCATGAAGCTCGTCGCGGCGGCCAGGACGGAGGGCGTTATCATCACCGTCATGGCCATTTTCAGTAACCCTGTCTTGTCAGACATGGCAATATCTTGCAAACCCACAGACGAAGCTCTAGTATCAAGCGTAGACCCTTTCTCGCTTATTTCAGACGTTGCGGAACCTTCATTGCTTTTGCAAGAGATTGCAGATCGATGCGGTGTGCAGGAGAGCCAGATCCTAGATGTCTACCCTTGTAGCTCTCTCCAAGAGGGTCTTGTTGCCTCGTCTTTGCAGCAGCCAGGCGCATATGTCGCTACGTATGTTTTCGAGCTTCCCTTGGATATCTCCATCGATCGCTTCAAGCTCGCTTGGCAGAATACTGTTGATCGAGTCGACATTTTGAGAACACGTATCGTGAACACCCTGTCGCTCAATTCTTACCAAGCTGTCCTTGCGCCCCACGAAATCGAGTGGGAGCATCACGGCGATCTCGTGTCTGCCACAGGCAAAGCTGGATCGGTACCTCAGCACAACGGAGGAGTTCTAGCCCGCTACAGTATTGTCAAATCGCCTGATGACGGGCCTTGCCACTTTGTGTGGGTTGTCCATCACGCACTATACGACGCTTGGAGTATGCCGTCTCTGCTCAAGCTCGTGTCTCGGTTCTACCATGGGGACTCTGCCTATGAGCCCACCGTCGAATACGCCAACTTTATGAAGTATCTTGCCGACGTTGACGCCGAAGCCTCTGACAACTTTTGGAAAGCTAGGTTCCAAGACGCGTCTTCCATATCTCATTTCCCCAAGATATCTTCGGCACCAGTAGCGCAATCATGTCATGAATCTTTGACACATACGATCCAGTACAATAGGAGTGACCTTGGCATGGATATCACGATCCCAACAATTGTCCGCGCAGCATGGGCGCTTGTCCTGGGGTCTCAAACTGGATCCGACGACATTGTCTTCGGCGAGACCCTGTCTGGACGTGACATTGCCCTCGATCACGTACAGGACATCCTTGGACCTACATTGACCACGATGCCTTCAAGAGTTCAGATCGATCGTAACAGCACGATTGGCGATCTGTTGAAGGGTCTTCATGAGAGAGCCATACAGGTGATCCCTCATCAGCACGCGGGTCTCCAGCGTATCAGACGCCTCAGCGATGCCATGTCAGTCGCCTGTGACTTCCAGAACTTGCTGGTCATACAGTCATCCGACCAAGGAGAAGCCCAGAATGACTTGTTGAATCCGACCCAAGACGAGGTTGGTCAGCAAGGCTTCTTCACGTATCCACTTGTTGTCGAATGCTCCATCGAGGCGCACGAGCTCGTCTTGACGATTCACCATGATAGCAAGGTCATCTCGAGTTGGCAGACGCAGCACATCGCACATCAATTCGAGGCACTGGTAGGACAACTCACGGATCTATCGCTTCGACAGCCTAGTCGCAAGGTGTCGGACCTTCGACTCCACAGCCAAGAAGACGTGGAAATGATCAGAGGATGGAACAGTCGGGTCCTAGAATCTCCAGCACAGAGCATTCCCGACCTATTCTGGCAGTCAGTAGCAACCAGCGGTAGCGACATCGCCATTCGGGCCTGGGACGGCCAACTCAGCTACGATGATCTTGCCCAACACTCCACGCACCTCGCCAAGATCCTCATGCAAAAGGGTGTGAGCGCTGATCAGCTGGTGCCATGCTGTATGGACAAGTCTCTCTGGACGACAGTCTCTCTGCTAGCTGTGATACTAGCTGGCGGTACCATTGTTCCCCTCGACCCTGCGCACCCTTCCGCTCGCCACGCCGAGATCACGCGCGACTGCAAGGCCCGTGTTGCGTTGTGCGCACCGCAGTATCAGGAACGCTTTCATGGCCTTGTCGAGTCTGTTGTGTTGGTCGATGCCGAACTGTTCACCGTGCAACTGCCTTGTCAGGATGTTTCTATGTACCCTCTACCAGCCGTCACACCTCGAGATGCGGCATTTGTCATCTACACCTCCGGCAGTACCGGAAAGCCGAAAGGTGTTGTCATTGAACATGGCTCGTTTGTCACAAGCTCCAGAGCTTTTATGAAACGCATGAACATAAGTCCAGCTTCGGGCGTATTCCATTTTGGATCTTATGCCTTCGACATCGCAATGGGAGAGACCTTCGCTCCACTTACTATTGGTGCCTGTGTCTGCGTTCCCAGCGAGGAGATGAGAATGACCGACCTCGCAGGATCCATGAACACACTCGGGGTTACTTGGACGTTCCTGACGCCTTCACTCGCAAATCTTCAGGATCCCTCCAGGTTCAACACACTGCAGACCCTGGTCTGCGGAGGAGAGACTCTTACCCCCGAAACGATCAATGCCTGGGGAGACAAGGTCGAGCTGATAAATGGCTACGGGCCAGCAGAGTGTACCATATTCGCTGTTGCCAATAACGCCGTGTCCGTTACCAAGGATCCCGCGAACATCGGCCACGCCATGGACGGGAACCACACTTGGGTCGTCGATCCGAGAGATCACAACTGTCTCGTCCCTGTGGGGTGTGTAGGAGAGCTTCTCATCAGCGGTCCCATTGTGACCCGCGGGTACTTGAACGACAACGAAAGAACGGCGGCATCATTCATCGAGGATCCAGCGTGGATGCATTTCTTCACGAGCGAGACTGTCCGTCTGTACAAGACAGGTGACTTGGTGAGATATTGTCCTGATGGGTCACTCAATTATCTAGGGCGCAAGGATCACCAGGTCAAGCTCCACGGTCAGCGCATGGAGCTCGGTGAAATTGAGGCTCGTCTTGAGTCAGACTCGCGCATCCGTCAGGTCTTGGTCAATCTACCGCAATCTGGCATCTTCAAGGGCCGACTGGTAGCCATTACTTCTCTCCAAGATCCTTTGCCTGCCGAGTCATCCCTAGCTACATCTGGCTTTGTCCCGATTCCCGATTCCGCCATGGACGTTGCCAGAGCTCAGATCTGCGCGCTGCAACACGATTTGGCCGCGACGCTTCCGCCTTACATGATTCCGTCAGTTTGGCTTGCGGTGCAAGCTATTCCCCTCTTACTATCTGGCAAGCTCGATAGAGCAAGCGTGAGCAGTTGGCTTACTGATGCAGACGTGGACTTTTCCAAGATCACAGTTGACTTGGGTGATTATAGACAAGATGATGTGGACACGGTAACGACACCAGTTGGCCAGCAGCTCAGGCGTATCTGGGCATCAGTCCTCAACATTGCAGAGACAGAAACGCCTATGAACCGTTCTCTTATTTCTCTCGGCGGTGACTCCATCATGGCGATTCAGATACTTACTCGCTGTCACGACCAATCGATTGCATTGACTATGCAGGACATCATGGGCGCCAAGGGAATTTCCGAGTTAGCTACTGTCGTCGCCACCAAAGAGCACCAAGTGCTTGACAACTACGAGGAAGATGACGATCAAGCATTCGAGTTGTCCCCAATCCAGCGCCTCTTCTTCAACAACAGCGCCAACGCGGACCGTGGAGATCGCTTCAACCAGAGCCAACTCTTGTCCATCAGCAGGCCTGTCAATATGGCAAGTCTCCGAGATGCTCTTGACACTCTTGTTGAGAGACATCCGATGCTTCGTGCGCGGTTCAACAAATCGCCTAATGGGGAGTGGACACAGCACATCGCCTCGCACGTCCAAGATTCATATGGCTTCCGGATCCACGAGCTCACTTCAGAGCCTGACATGATTCCAATCATTGCCACTACCCAGAGCAGCATCGATGTTTCTGGGCCCGTCTTTGCAGTTGACCTGTTCACACTACCTAATGGCTCTCATGTACTGTCACTTGTAGCTCATCATCTGGTCGTCGACATCGTTTCCTGGATTAACATCATCCATGACCTCGAGACACTACTGACCTCTACCTCTTCGCCATCCTCAAAGCCCCTCTCGTTCCGTCGATGGAATGCTTTACAGATCCAACACGTCAATTCCTTCGCCAGTGGTCAGCCCCTTCTGCCATTCGCTGTCCAGCCAGCCAACCTGGATTTCTGGGGCATGTCGAGGACTGCCAACGTCTACGGAGACACGGAACGAAAATCTTTTGTCGTCACAGAGTCTGACGTCGTCTCCTCCATACTGGGTGACTCGCACAGAGCCCTCAACACCGAGCCCCTAGATCTATTCATAACCACAATTCTCAAGTCCTTTGCAATGAGCTTCGAACAGCGGGAGCTGCCAACACTGTTCAACGAGGGACACGGCCGCGAACCTTGGGATCAGACCATTGACCCTTCGCAAACCGTTGGATGGTTCACCTCGCTTTGCCCTGTACACATTTCACGACAGAGTCTGGATCACGGCGATCCCATCGACCATGTTCGGAAGGTAAAAGATGTGCGTCGCAGCATTCCCAGCAATGGCCGTTCATACTTTGCCCATCGCTACCTTTTCGAGTCAGGCAATGAACCAATGGAGATTTTACTCAACTATCTCGGTCGCACTCAACAGTCAAACCACAGCGACTCCCTCTTTACCACCTTTGACTTTCCATTCACCGAGGAAGATACCCTAGCTATCTCCGACGTCGCGCCTCAGACCCGCCGTCTAGCTCTCTTCGAGATTTCCATATCTGTACTTGATGAGGGCATTAGCTTCACCTTTATGTACAACCGGCACATGCTTCACCAAGACGGCATCGAAAGGTGGGCGTCCAACTGCAAGGACATTCTCATCAACACTACAAGAAAGCTTAACCAAAGCCCTTCTGCGCCTACGCTCAGCGACTTTCCTCTCCTGCCTATCAGCTACACCGATCTACACGAGATCATCACCACGCATCTTCCCAATGCCCACGTTTCGTTTGACATGGTGGAGGATATTTATCCATGCTCGCCTATGCAGACCGGTATATTGCTGAGCCAGCTCCTCGATCCGTCGCAGTATCTGTTCCACGTCGTTCTTCAAGTTTCTCTCCCTGGCGACTCTGCGATCAATACTGCAAAGCTCGTCCAGGCCTGTCACAGGGTCATCGAACGGCACCCAGCATTACGAACCGTCTTCATTGACAGCCTACGTCAAGGCGGCTCGTTCGATCAGGTCGTGCTGCGGCCGTTCGAGTCTCGCATCAGCACGATCAAGTGTCGGGAGATCGACGTCATGGCCGAGCTGAACTCCAGGTCTATCGGCGAAACCAACCAGAGATACGATGGTCCCATGCTTCCCTATCAGATCACCATTTGCGAAACGCCACAAGGAAAGGTCTTCATGAAGCTTGAACTGAACCATGCAGTCACCGACGGGGCTTCAACATCAGTCCTCCTCCGAGACATCTCCATCGCATACACCAACACTTTACCTCAAACTCCAGCTCCTTCTTACAAAGAGTACATCAAATACATCTCCAACCAATCCACCGCTTCAAGCCTTGACTTTTGGAAAGGCTATCTATCGGG
Source organism: Fusarium gaditjirri (assembly GCA_013266175.1). Lineage (NCBI taxonomy): Eukaryota > Fungi > Ascomycota > Sordariomycetes > Hypocreales > Nectriaceae > Fusarium > Fusarium gaditjirri. Next base: position 34,760 of record JABFAI010000047.1, on the reverse strand, counting down.
ATCAGAGCACACCGGATTCCCTACAATCAACCCAGATCTGTTGCCTGGCCGCCGCCTACAGTCTATCTCAGTCCAGTTCGACCGCTTCTCAGAGCTGCAATCACTCGGCTCCATGCTTGGCGTGACATTCTCAAACATGATCATGGTAGCATGGGCTCTGCTACTAGGAGCCTACACAGACCGCCAGGACGTTTGCTTTGGCTATCTAGCCTCTGGACGCGATGCTCCTATCGATGGCGTTGATGGCATCGTCGGTCCTCTCATCAACATGCTCGTGTTCCGCTTCCAGTTCACGCCCGACACGCTTCTCAAGTCACTCTTCTCCAGCGCTCGAGATGACTACATGACCAGTCTACCGCACCAACATTTCTCTCTGTCTCGTGTTAGCAATGCCTTGGGCCAAGCCAAACGGGGCTTCTTCAACACAGCCGTCTCTATCCAAAACGCTGGTGTTTCGAGTGGTTCGGAGCCCAGTTCACTCAACTACGAAGCGGTTGAAGCCTATGATCCCAGCGAATACGCCGTCACTCTCAACGCCAATGCTACGCGAGGTGACGAAGGCATTGTCTTCCGCTACTGGACCAATATACTTTCAACCTCGCAGGCCCAAGATCTCGCTGTGAACATGTCCGAGCTACTAAGCGATTTTATCGATCACAGCGAGGGCACTCTAGTCCACCTTCGACTATCACAGCACTCACCGGTGGCTCGCCTTACGTACACGCGTTTGCCCGAGGCCGAAGGCTGGACACCCGAACATGACGATACGAACCACCAACCCAAAGCAAACAGCTCCGGAATCAGTGCATCGTCGACTCTGATCGACCTTGGCGACGCAGCCTCCATGTCGTCCAACATGTGCAACTCATTCTCCCGCGACAGGAAGCATCTCCACAACAAACTGTCCGCACTATGGAGAGACAGTCTCGAGTATGAGGGCTGCGGAATCTCACCTACCGACAATTTCTTCGAATCAGGCGGTGACTCAATCATCGCCATGTCCATGGTCGGCAATGCCAGAGAGCTGGATCTGCCGCTCACCGTTGCCGATATCTTTAAGAATCCGGATTTCGGGTCATTGTTAGATTGTCTCAACGACAAGTCGTACAAGGATAGTGACAGGGCTTCTAGCCATGATAGCGCGGAGATCTCGACCTCCAACAAAGAGAATTTCAACACCAGTGAACGGGTTTACAAGCCTCTCAGCATGCTTGACACAGATGACGCTGAGCAATTCGTGCGAAGCTACGTCTGTCCTGTTGTCGGCGTGTCCCGAGCCAGTATTATCGACGTCCTCCCGACCACCGACTTTCAAGACCAGGCCATTCACGGGAGCCTTCTCAAGTCACGATGGCAGCTCAATTATTTTCATCTGGACTCTTCCGGCGCGCTTGACATGTCTCTTCTTCGAGAAAGCATCACCAATGCTGTTGCCGCCTACGATATCTTGCGCACCGTCTTTGTCTCTCATCAAGGCCGTTACTTGCAGGTCATCCTCCGACACGTCCAACCGACCCTCACTGTTGAAGACGTGGAGAGCATAGATCAATTCACTTCAGAGCTTATGTTAGCACATCAGCAAGAGATTTCGCATCCGCACGAACCCTCCCTCCGCTTCATCGTAGCGCGACACAAACTCTCAAAACGGCATCGAATCTTTATCAGGATATCCCACGCGCAGTATGACGGCTTGTGCTTCCCGACTATCCTACAGAGTCTAAAGGCTTCATTTGAGGGAGAGCCTATCCATCCCACACCGTCGTACGCAAGTTACATCCAGAGGGCGTTGGGGATGAACAAGCAAGGATGCTACGCATACTGGAGGGCCCTTCTGAAGGATTCCGCTCCCACAAACGTCATCCAACGACACCGTACATCTCTGCAAACAAGCCCTACCCAGGTCTTGAGAAAGGTCGTTTCTACACCGCCACTTGCGTCAGTCAACATCACAACCTCTACTGTCATCAAAGCTGCCTGGGCCTCAGTATTGGCAAAAGTCACAGGGAAGACGGACGTCGTTTTCGGCAACATTATCAGCGGCCGCAATAGCAACAACGTGCCGCAGATCGAAAGCATTGTCGGCCCTTGCCTGAACATTGTTCCCGTACGTGTTCGCCACCAACCCTCCTCGACAGTTCTAGATCTCCTTCAGGACATCCAGAACCAGCAAGTGGACAATATGCCGTACGAAACACTGGGCTTCAGGGAGATCATCAACAAGTGCACTGACTGGGATGACGACGGAGCCAATGGCTTTTCTACTGTTGTTCAACATCAGAGTATGCCGCGGACGGAGAGTTTCGCGATGGGGGGTAACACGTACCAAGTTGGTGCGATGGGTTCGCAGGAAGACTGTGCTGACTTGAGTGTTGTAACGACGCCTCAAGATGTCAACAGCACTGAGGTCTGTTTGGTTTATAGTGGGGATGGAGCTATAAGCAAGAACTTTGCAGAGCAGATGTTTGACTCTCTCTGCGATAGTATTTCGGTGTTCTCCAAGGATCCTTATGCTCTATTGTAGTATTCTGAGTAACATGTATCAGATTTTCGTTTCTTCTTTGTTATTTATTAGTTGGTTTCAGCCTCTTTCTTATAAACATAATATGCTGTGCAATCCTTTCTGTATCTCTTACAGCCGTGACTGTTTAATTGATGCTCTAAATCTATTGACTAGTTGTACCTAGTGTTTTACTGTAAATCTGCTTTTGCAGGCTCCCCAGCGCAAGCTCGACGCAGTAGTTCAAAAATCCAGTTGAACTCCAAAGGTCGCGGGTTGGGGTATTGGTTACTTGTAGCAATCTGAGCTGCCCTTTCAATGTCACTTTCTTTCATTCCCAGGTCTTTCAATCCGCGGGGCACTGGTAGCTTTCCCATTAGTAGCCCCAACCCTTTCAACGCATCTCCTTCGCTTCCAGGGAAAACAGTGGCTAGTTTGGCCATCGGCTCAGGGATACGGGGCGCATTGTAAGACAAGGAATGCGGAAGCATGACGGTGTGTGTTTCGGCATGAGGAAGTCCGAACGATCCACCGAGCACATGACATATCTTGTGATGCAGTCCCATTGATGAGTTGCCTAGGACTGTGCCACAGAGCCATGCGCCGTATAGAGCCTGATCTCGAGGAGCCTTGGAGTCGGGGCTCTCCACAATTTGAGGCAGAGCCTCCGCTAATGACTTTACTCCCTCAAGGGCAAGTATCGAAGTGATGGGGTTGGTATTTTGTGCATAGAGTGCCTCGACAGCGTGGGCGATTGCGTTGATTCCGGATGTACTGCAAATTGTAGGTGGTAGGGTCAAGGTAAGGTCCACATCGTAGATGACTACAGCAGGCAGAATCTTAGGGTCGGATCGAGTAGTTTTGAGGCCATCTTTCGTTTCGCCAAGAATGGGAGTCATTTCCGAGCCCGAATAAGTCGTGGGGATGCTGATGTGAGGCACGCCCGATCGGATGGAGATTGCCTTTCCGAGTCCGACTACCGATCCTCCGCCGATGGAAACAACGCAGTCTGCGGATACAGAGTCAAGAAAGGCGGTTCCTCGCTCGGTTACTGGTGTTGGAGTGTGTGCTGTGGCGTGAGGGAAGATTCCAGCGACATCTAGTGAAGCATCTTTGATGATATTGGACAGTTGGTCTGCGAGGTGACTCTTCCCAGGCGTGCAAAGGAGAAGCGGTCGGGAGACCTGAAGGCGCTTGATCTCGGCAGGGAGTTTTCTGATACTGCCGGAGCCAAAAACAACTCGATTTGCCAGGATGGCATAGACAAAGTCTTTCATGTTGGGTGTATGGAAGTGGAAGCAGCAATGCACTTAAAAGAATAGCTAAGAGAGTGTTCCTTTGACAGATTGTTATGCCGAAATAAAGGATTAAAATATCTCGTTTAGTTGTTTTATTATGTATCGGGACGGGACATGCGGAAGAGCCGGAAAACTTGAGATGTTAGGACCGGAAGGCGGAAGATTCAAATTTGAGTTTAATGTTTTCCGAGAAACCGGATGTTCTTCCGGAGGCTAGAGCACCTCCAGACGCGGGGCCCCGCGTCTACAGGGAGATGATAGACTCTAGATCGGATCTTGCATCACATCTTATTTCCCCGCATCCGGGGATGAGATCCGGTCACAATGCTGCCGGATGTATAGCAGCCTGGAGAGTCCCAGCATAAAGCATGGACTTCCCCCCTGTTGCAGATCATCTTAAAGTAAGCCTTAACTCCTGAGCAGTCCACTATTGGAGCCATATAGTTTCCCCTTTGTTGCATCTCAGCTCAGTGACAGGCTACCTACAAACCAACTACGCTTGTTCCAAGTTCACATCAGCATGGACTATCTCAAACCTGAGCAGTCAATGGATGAACAAGCCGGCGAGGCTACATTGCCTTCGGATCTCAAGGATTCGGAAGGCTATATAGCCAAGGTCGACACTGAACACCACGGGGACCTCAAGACCGCCAAGGATGGGCGTACTGTGTTGATTCCACAACCTTCCGATGACGCACGTGACCCTCTCAACTGGAGTCCTGTCAAGAAGCACGTCATTCTCTTCATCATCAGCTTTGCAGCCTTTCTTCCCGATTATGGCAGTGCTACTGGCGCTGTTACTCTTATTCCTCAGGCAGAGTAAGTAAAGACTCTTTTACAGCTGCAGTTATCCTATTAACTGCGTTTCTCTAGGCAATGGAACATGAGTCCAGATACAGTTAATCACTCCCAAGTCGGTAATGTTTTCATGCTCGGTGCAGGTGGTATCTTTGTTGTAGCCCTCTCCGCATGGGCAGGCCGTCTGCCGGTTTTATTCTACTTTCTTGTCCTTGCCGCAGCTACGGCAGCCTGGTGCGCTGCTGCAACGACCTTTGAGTCTTTCATGGCTGCACGTATCCTAAATGGCTTCTTCAGCACTGTCTCCCAGGGTGGAGGATTGATGTTCATTTTTGACATGTTCTTTTTCCACGAACGTGCCCGCAAGATCAACATCTGGGCTGCCTTCATTATTCTCTCTCCCTATATGGGACCACTGTTGACTGCCTTTATCATCACGACACTCTCGTGGCCCATCGCATTCTGGGTCTACTTTGCCGAGGTACGACCAGCTACAGTCTTTCGTCCTTTATGTTCAGAGCTGACCTTACTGTAACAGACTTCACTCGCGCTCATCCTCACAGTCCTGTTTGTAGAGGAGACTTACTATGACCGTCGCATCACTGCTGCCAATCAATCACCCAGAGGATCACGCGTCGCCAACCTGTTGGGCCTTGCCCAGTATAAGTCTCGGCACCTCCGCAACAACTTCGGTCAGGCTTGCATGCGACCCTTTCGCGTCATCATCAAGCCTACTGTGTTCCTGTCCTGCCTTTACTACCTACTGACCTTTGCGTGGGTTGTTGGCATCAACACAACGTTGTCAATCTTCCTCACCCCTCTGTACAACTTTGGTCCTAAGCAGATTGGCTTTTTCTATTTCACACCAGTTGTCGGTGCTATTCTGGGTGAGGTAGTTGGTCACCGGCTACATGATGGGATCGCACGGCAGTTCATCAAGACGCACAACGGTCACTTTGAACCCGAAATCAGATTACGTGCTATTTGGTTCAGCACACCGTTCATGCTTGCTGGTTTAGTCGGACTGGGGTTCGCTCTTGAGGAAGGTTATCACTTTATGATTACAGCCTTGTTCTGGGGACTTTATGTCTTTGGTATAATGGTAACTACAGTTGCTCTAAATGCTTATAACCTCGACAGCTATCCAGAGGCATCGGGGGAGGTCTCTGCATGGATCAACTTTGCTCGAAGTAAGTCCAATTACATAACATCTGACTGACTACTTCTGACATCTTGTAGCTGCTGGAGGGTTTATCATCAGTTATTTCCAAGTTAAATGGGCCCATTCTGTGGGCGCAAAGGGCAGCTTCGGTACCCAGGCTGGTATTTGTGCTTTTGCTTTCCTTATCATTATTTCGTTACAAGTGTTTGGAAAAACATTGAGGATCAAGGCCGGAGATTTGCATTTTCCCACTGCTTAAGAGTTTTGACCTTGATAATATGAATTCCAGGTTCTCACAAACTTGTACCTTACTCCCCAAATTGATCTATGCCAGTTCTTTCCAAAGCTTGAAGCGCTATTACAGCGGTTTCACATTGAAATTACACTTATACCCTGTAAAGCTCTGTCCCTTGCCTGTTGGAGTGTCAACGGAGCATCGTCTAGTAAGCAACCCGAGTTGCTTAGCGCGAAAAATCAGGACGAGACACTGACCTACTACGCACCATCGCCCATTTTCTTGTACACAAAGTACTTCAAGATTGGTTTAAAGTAAATCCCCAATTTCACGCTCATACTGCAGTTCCAACAGCAAAATTGTCGATCTGCAATTCTCACGAACAAACGGCATTTATTTTACGTCGAGAACCACCCGCAATAGTAAATCTCCTACGACTAGTGGATAGCAGCGGTATGGATAGATCCATGGCTGGATTGCACGTTGTCGCAATGGGTCTTGCTAGGCGAGTAAGGATAGGGTCTTCCGTGCGCTCACATGGCCTGGCAAGAATTCTGCCATTGATAAACATTGATGACAATGATCGTCGCTGAGTTAACAGTATTAACCGCTCTTAATATAACTGTCGCCAGATCTTATTAACATAGCTGCCATGAAAGTGCTACTTTTGGCAGGTTAGCATGATTGTTATACCGCACGAAGTGTGTTTTGGAGCCAACTATAGACTGGTAATTATAAGGGTATGCACCAAGTGTTGTTTGCTGATAGAGGCTCTCAGTCACAGTTCTCAACTATCAGCAAAGGAATAGGTATAAGTCCTAATACATCACTCCATGACACAAGATCTAGGGACTCGACCTCAGCACGAAAGTACCTACTGGGGATATCAACCACGCTAACACTTAGAACGTTGGGTTGTACCTTTTACCCCAGCTGCCCTTTTTCAGTTGATAAAACTCACTAACGCTGAGTGGAAAGGCTAGTCTAGCTCTGGACACAGAAGCTGACCAGAAGTAGCTTCGAGCTACGACCCCACCCCCAGCTTGAGGTTTTCGAATATGTCGCCTAGATTTACGGGGACGGAGCGGGCGGATATAAGCTCGAGTCTCCTGGCTTATATAAAGTCCTCGCCGATAATAGTTCTCTGTGTTAGAGTAACTGATGCATTATTTATAGGACGATATCATAGTACTACACATAAACTTTGATCGTATTTGTCTGGCCTGTCCAAGCCAATTACAGAGGCAGTGTAGTAATATGTAACCCCAGGTTTTGCAATTGCGGGGAAGTGACTGATATCGGGATACCAAAGCAGTTAGTGGATCTGCCTCGGCACTTCAGTGCGGAAATGACGATCTGGGTAAAGTGAACGGACCTCGCCTGTCGCGGTGTTCAAACCAACTTGGACCTTCAATCCCGCATTTCCCGGTCTTTTGTCTTTTTTTTATGAGGGGTAAAACTAGAACCGAAAAATGTCCTCGGCTTCAACGACCAAGAAATTCAGCAAGAGGGATGAGTATACCTCCCATGCTTGGTAAGTTCTTCTTGTTCTTGTACCAGGTGTAAATGCTGAGCAGGATGATGTAGCACTGAGTGCCAGCGACGCAAGGTCAAAGTTAGTCTCCTACTCAACACGTATAATTGCTTCACTGCTGATCCGCACTGCAGTGTTCTGGACAATCGCCATGCCACAACTGTCTTGGTAGAGGTGCTGAATGTAGCTATCAAGAGCCATCGAATGGGACAAGTAAAAGGAAGCGAAAACAATCCTCGTCAAGACCAAATAAGTATGATAGACCCATTGTCCCCTCAAAATAACTGTCCAAATATCTTGGACCTCAGAGCTGACAGTCCTCAAGAAGACGAGCCGTTCCGCCCTCCAGTCTCTCCTCTGCGTCAGAAGAGACTGCGCTGCTCAAGGAGCAGTTACGACGGTTGCAACAAGGGCTGGATACCTTGATGATGCAGCAATCACTCAGCTTCGACTTCCTCAATTCGCACAACACACCGCCACTGCCAAACCAGACGGATATCTCGGCGCCCTCACTAGATGAACCGTCTCTCACATTCAGTCACTCCACCGCGGGATTTAAACCACAGAGTACAACACATAATGCTGAAGAAGCATCACCAAGCTCTTCTCAAGATGAACGCCAACCTTCTGAGCTCACCTATGCCGAGACCGACACCTTTGTCCCCGGGAGTAAATGGCTAAACCGATTCGCCGTTGCTTCGCAGATCTGTGATCTACGCTCCAGCGTCGGGGCAGATCCTGTTCTCCTAAGCACAACTCCCCCAAAGAGCTGCACTGTTGTGCTTCCCTGCCCCAAGGACTTGTCGCGGGCAATAAAGGTTGGCCTGGCAGGGGTCGACTGCTTCTTCCCTTCTATCGATGGGGCGAGGCTGGTAGAAGCGATTTCAGGGACGCTCAAGGCGCTGTGCTACTCTTCTACTTCCCAGGCTGTTGTTGTGACTGAGCCGTATCACCTGGTCATATCAATTCTTCTCGTCGTCATCGCAGCTGGGCAGAACCTGGACGACACGACTTGCACCGATCTGTATCTGGACAAGGCGTGGCCTGGCTCAGAAGCTTATTGGCAGAGCAGGAAGCTCGTGCAGCACTTTGAAGGAAGCAGTGAGCTGCAGACAAATTGCGTAATCTATCACACTATGGCCGCAGCGTATCTGTTGGCAGCAGAGAGGTTACGCCTTGCCTCGACCCACGTGCTCAACGGGCTTCACTCCGCAGTCAGTTTAGGACTTGGCCAAAGCCATGGATTCCCTACATCCTCAGAGGACTTTGTGGATCCCCTGGCACTATGGGTTATTCTCGACTTCCTCGACAAGCGCATCACCCAGAAATGCGGCATTCCATACTTTGTCGGAAACAGTCTTGGGCATGTGGACTTTGATCATGAAACCAGCGCTCACATCGACCTGAAGAGCAAGGCATATCTGAAGACCATGTTCAGCCATGCTAGGCTCTGGGCATCGGTATGGGACGGGTTTCTGGCTCCGAACGCTCCGATGGCGAGCGATTGGGTTGAGATCCAAGCATTTGATGCCAAGCTCCTAGCTGTCAGGGAGCAATACCCCGACAATTTATCATGGAACGGAGAGTCAGTGGACAACGCCATCTTCGAATCTACTTCTGAACCAGAGGATCGACGGTGTCTTCTTGTTTTTCTGGTGAGTCTTCAAAAGACAGTTCAGGATGAGTAGCACGGCACTAATCTAGCAACTCTAGAGATATCAATCTCTCAGACTGAGTATCCGCCAGAGGACGCTAAGTCCCCTAGAGACAAATGCTCGAAGGGTAGCATCTTGCTTCAGAATTTCCGTCGAGTCCTTGGATGCAATGGGCCATTACCTTGACAACTGGGGCGCAAACCCGAATGCCGGCTACATACTGACTTCTTCTCTGGTCGAGTCGATATACTACCTTACCCTTGGACACCGCGAAGGTGTTTCCATGCTTGACGTCGAGGCGCCTCGGTTAGCGCTCCATCGAGCTGGCAGTATGCTGGAATCTCTGTCTGCCACAATCGTGTCGGCAGCTAGAGCCTTTAAAGCGTTGCAATGCGTGCTGAACTATGATTTCCACGATTCACGGCCAGATTACGACCTCCTATTCCCACTTGCGGGTTTTCCAGAGTCTAACGTGAACTTTGGAATGCCAGTTGATCAGGCCGAGTATCCCTCAAGCACAGAAACATTTGATTTTTCAAAGGGCTTTGATACGATGATTCCAAACCCGATGACAGAACCTGGCCTTGAGGTCAGCTCAGTATTAGCTGAGATGTTTACTGAGATAGAGGCTAGATAGTCTTTCCATGAATGCATATTTCTACAATAACTTTTAAACATTGCTCAGAGATGAAAGCAATCGACGGAGTATTTTATTACGAATAATGACGTATTGCTACACAGTAACCCTTTTCAATTGCATATGCAAAAAGTCAACAACTGCCTGAATCCCCAGTTCCGTGACCTCACCCAGCGGGAACAGCGTAAAGGCATGGCAAGCACCCTCAACAACAACCAGCTCAGCTTCACTCCCAGCATTCATCCACTTGGCAGCCATGAAAATGCTATCATCGAGCAGGGGTTCAATATTCCCCACGAGAAAATGCGCCGGGGGCAGGTTGCTCAAGTCAGCATACAACGGGGATATGTCAGGTCTTTTCCTGTCGCTGTACGGGATATGGCCGAAAGCCGCCTCAGAAAACCTCATCATGGTCTCGCGACTGATGACTATGTTTCTTTTGTGCGACAGCAGGGAAGGCGTGTAGGTCAGGTCGTATATACCATAGCCTACACAGATGGCAGCGATATGCGACTGAACATCGATGTTGTGCTTATCTCGCAACTCCAGTGCAACGGACACGGCAAACCAAGCACCGGCTGACTCTCCTCCCAGTACTCGCAAGGGAGCTCCGAGGTCACTAACGCCTTGGGCAGAAAGAGCAAAGAGGGCCGCGTCTACGCAATCATCACGGCCCGCAGGGAATGGGTGCTCAGGCGCAAGTCGGTACTCCACAGACGCCACGGTCAGGCCGGATGCTTCGGAGAGTCGGGTCAAATACCCATCATAAGACGCGTTGCTGCCAATGACGAAGCCACCTAAAGACGGTTACTAAATCCAACATGGATCGACTAGTGCGTGGCCATACCTGCATGAAAATGGAGGAAAACGCCTCTCGACGGTCCAGGCGGTTCAATCACCCGGAGTTCGATCCTCTGTCCGTCACGCCCGGTGGCATAGACCAAGCGGGCTTGATCATTCAGTTGCAGAGGAGTGAACCCGTGAGTGCCTTCTGCTCGTGCTTTTCGGTAGTCTTCGGGGCGGTCAAAGTCATACCATTGCTTGGCATCTGCCAGTTGTGTCTCGAGGCGATCGACGACTTCGAGGCGAGTCGCACGGACTTTGTCGGACACGGACTTCGGGCGTACGGTGACCGACATTTGATACAGAGTTCGAAAGGCGGAAGTTTCCTTTTTTTAAATGAGGATGCGGTTCAGGTATATAATTCTCGGCAGAGATACCAGCGTAAGTCTTTTTGGCTCAAAATTTGTAGATCACTTATCTATTTCCTCCAACGGTCCCTGTCTCCCCTTTGGCGCCTCCGAGATGCAACCGCGATTAAGAAGTTGTAACGGAATTCATGATTCCGAGGGATAGCAAATTCCGCGGGTAGCTCCGTGTACTCCGTTTCTCCAGTCGGCGTGGAGCTAATATTAGCTGACTATCTGATTGGTTACAGTTTTGAGGTTGACCAGGCCTCCCGGGTAGGTTGATAACACAACTATAGTATCATGCTCCCTCGATAAATAGAGTAATATACTAAAATATAACTAAATATATTTCAAGATACTTTTAAGTATATTATATATAGTAGCTCTTTACTATATATTTATAACTTAGTATTCTTTTCCCCTCTTACTATTAGCCTTATATATATCTATTTAGCTTGAACTTTTTTTTAATGGTTTTAGTACTAAGTCCACACAGGAGACAATAGTCTTAGTTAATAATTTATTATAAAGTTAATATTAAAAAAAACTAAATTATTAAATACTAGGAGATTTACAGCTAGAGAGAATAAATACTCAATCTAGTAACTAATAGCAGCTCCTATTCATATCAGAGCCTAAAGCTTTGTGAGTACCTGAGATACTTGAGGTCGCGAAATAAACTGCGGCCAAGCCACGTCCACACCCAACTCCTGAGCAGCCTTCAAAACCCAACCTGGCTCTTTCAAAAACTGCCGACCAACCGAAATGAGGTCAACGCTACCCGCCGCGCCCTCTTGGACCAAGTCTCTAGCCCGGAAAGCATCCGTAATCTCACCGACAGTACCTATAATCATCCGCTTACCTGCCTTCTCCAGCGCCTCCTTCACCCTCGCAGCAATGGCAGCCTGCTCCTTTCCGGCGTCAAAGACGTTGTGAGCGGCCTGTGGATGGTTGCCTGCGGAGCTGACGTCGAGGACATCGACACCCAGGTCGGGAAGAAGCTTTGCGAGGCGGATCGTGCTGGGGACATCCCAACTTCCTAGCTTCTTGCCCAGGGTGGAGTTTTCCATCCAGTCAGTCGCGCTGATTCGGACGAACAGAGGCATAGAAGCAGGGATAACACTTCGGACAGCTTGGATGATCTCAAGGATCAGCCGTATCCGGTTCTCGAAGCTGCCACCATACTTGTCCTTTCTCTGATTCGTGACAGGGCTGACGAACTGGTGGAGGAGATAGCCGTGGGCAACATGAACCTCTAGTACATCTACACCAGCCCAGACAGCTCGTTTTGCTGCTTTCGCAAAGCTCTTGACCAAGTCGGAGATTTCGTCGATGCTCATCTCTCTGGGCTCCCAGAACCCTCCCGCTGGATCCTGACTAGACTTTCCATCCCAGACAAAGTCCGAGCCTCCGGATGGCCCAACGACGTCATTAGGCCACCCGCCTTGAGATTCATCAGCTTTAGCACTTCCCTGTCCCATACGAGTGGCAACCCACGGCGCCAGAGTGCTAGCCTTCCTCCCGGCGTGGCCAAGCTGCAGCCCTACAAGACCTCCCTGGGAGTGCACAAAGTCTGCGAGGTTCTTGAGGGCATCTCTCTGCGCGTCGTTCCAGATTCCAGGACAGTTGACACTGATGCGGCCATTGGGCGTAACACCAGTTGCTTCCAGCATGGCCAGTGCTGCTCCCCGAAAGGCATAGTGGCCGATGGTAGTATAGTACAGAGGAGTCAAGACACCCGTTTGCGGTCCACTTGCGGCGCACGAGTAGTGACACATGGGGGACACGCAGATCCGATTTCGCAGCGTGACGCCGCGGATCTTGAGGGGGCGGAAGATTGTTGGAGTGTCTGGTTCAAGCTGTTTTGCAGTCCCTGTGCTTGGATCTTGTGCTGGAGCAAAGAAGGGAATGCCTGGTACTCCGGCGTTGAGCTGCGTGTCGCGAACCATGATGCGTTTTGTCTAAAAAAATTGCTTGGAGGGATTATGATGAGCCGTAATCAACATGTGATGGATGGCCGATTTGTAGCGAATTACTATATCAATAAGTAAAGGCTAAACTAGATAAGTCCAGTTCTTGGGATTACTCTCATGGAAATAAATGTCAAGTATCGTATATCGCGCCTAAACGAAAAGTGGCCTGACAAATGTTGATCAATTCCACGGAAGTAGGAATTGTGCTTTGGGTTTTCGGAACTTGACGATTTCCGAAACCTTGGGAGTCGAGACAAGCAGCGAGACTAAGACCCAATAACTAACAGCCTGAGCCTGTTCAATCATCGACTGATATTAATTAATTTAAGAGCACAGCATGTTTCATAATTATATGCGAACGGAGAATCATAATACCATTCATCTTCCCGTTCACTATTCCCCCAAACAGCGCATCAAGTGCAACATGTCAACACAGCAACCAATGAGCGCGCGAGACCGCGCCATCAAATACTTCCAGAGCCTAGCTCCTGGACCAGCCAAGCCAGGAGAAGGCACAGAAGCATACAAGGATGTAGATGATCTGGCCTATGCCTTATCCCGAGTGCCCACGTTTACGCCTCGGCCCGTGCGTATTATTGCAATTGGCGCGGGCTTTGCAGGTCTGTCAATGGCCAGGGCTGTTAGTGTTGGAAATGTCCAAAATGCGAGCATTACGGTCTTTGAAAAGAACGCTGATGTTGGAGGAACGTGGTATGAGAATCGCTACCCAGGGTCAGTACTATGTTGAATTTGTGCACGGCAATTCAAATCTCTCCCTACTGATGTCTCTCGTCATGTACCTCGATTTGGATTCTCTCTTATTCGGACATTCAAGCTAACGGCGTACTAGATGCGCCTGTGATATACCAGGACCCAATTATCAAGTGAGTAAACCACAAAGCCCCCGGCTGAGTGCCAAATCTGACCAGTCCACCAGTTCTCCTGGGCACCCAACCCATTCTGGAAATCCTATTACGCCAAGGCAGAGGATATTCTATCGTATATGCACTCAGTTGCCGACCAGCATGATTTGCGGCGCTACGTAAAGACGTCTCACAAGATCACCAATGCTTCTTGGATCCCAGAGCGCGAGGTCTGGCAGGTCACAGTCACCAAGACCGACGGCAGAGATCTCGTTATTTCCAGCCCAGGCATCACAGACGGCGAGACCTCGACCACCTTTGTGGAAGAATGTGATATCCTCATCAATTGCAGCGGATTCTTCAACCACTGGAAATGGCCCAACGTGAAGGACCGGGAACTGTTTGGAGGAAGAATGCTTCACTCAGCAGCCTGGCCACAGGACGCTGATAAAGACATCAAGGGGAAAATAGTGGCGCTGATCGGTAACGGGAGCAGTGGTGTCCAGATCCTCCCCGCCATCCTCAATGATGCAGAGAAGATCTACGTCCACATCAGAAGTCCGACATGGGTCACCACCAATTTCGCTTCCAAGTTTGCAGGTCCCCATGGAATGAACTATGATTACTCCGAAGAGCAAAAGGCAGCTTGGGCTAAGGATCCAGAGGCATATCTCCAGTACAGGCGCCAGATCGAGCAGGAACTCAACAGTCGTTTCGGCCTATATGTAGACCACTCTCCGGAGCAAAAGGCTGCTCGTGAGTATGGGATTCGTGAGATGGCTAACAAGCTTGGAGAGAGACAGGACCTGCTTCAAGCGCTGCTCCCGGACTTTGCTGTTGGGTAAGTCAAGATGAAACCACTACATGAAATACATCACTGACTAAGGTATAGGTGTCGTCGTCCAACACCCGGCAACGGGTATCTTGAGGCTCTAACGTCTCCAAAGGTGGAAGTAATTTGGGGCACTGTCGAGGCATTCACCAAGAATGGTATCCGTACTTCATCTGGCCACGAAACAAACGACGTGGATACCATCATCTGCGCTACCGGCTTCGACCTTTCCTGCGCCCCTCGCTTCCCAATCAACGGCCTCAACGGAACTAATCTCCAAGACCTCTGGAACGAGAACCCCCGGTCCTACCTCTCAGTCACAGCGCAAGACATGCCCAACTACTTCGGTTTCCTGGGTCCATTCTCCCCGCTCGGCCACGGCAGTCTCGTAACCTCGATCGAGATGGTGACCAAGTACATCACCGACTTTGTGAACAAGCTTCAGACCCAAAACTACAGCTACTGCGTTCCCAAGGCCCACATACCCGCCGCCTACCAGAAACATGCCCTCGCATGGCTCAACAAGACAGTCTGGGCGAGCAACTGCAGCAGCACGTTTAAGAACGGTACTGCTGGCGGAGAGCTGAACAGTTTACATCCTGGTAGCCGGATTAACTACTTTGAACTTCTTCGTACGCCGAGGTGGGAGGACTTTGAGTGGAAGAGCCTTTGCGACAGTGAGGACTTGACTTTTGCTTGGCTGGCGAGTGGATTCACCTATAAGGAAAAGCACCCTGATGACTATCCGGATACAACGTAAGCCTTTGTCTCTCATTTCTACCCTTTGTGAAGGAGTGTCGACTAACAGTTGAACGTAGGTGGTTTATCAACTTTGACAAACATTCTAAGCAGATCGAAAGACGTAACATAGAGGAAGAGGTTCCAGATATCGTGAACGGGAACGCAAGGCCATAGATAGACTAGATAGACTGCATCAACTGACTGAATATATATAAACAGCATCTTTATTCAATCTTCCCATAGGCCCCATGTGTTGTGTTAAGAATGTCGATAACGTAAAGTCATAGTGTAGTGTTGCTGGTTGAATCATTGCATGAGGCATGATGTCAATAATACTTGTGGCGCTCAATTAGAATTGAGTCGTCACATTAGAAGTCCGTCTAGATTTACGATCTATTACTCATCTCAATAGTGAATTTATGACGGTAATAGTAGCAATATAAGCAAGTTCAGCAGAAAGGCGAAAGGTGGTGAGAGACAATATCATTTCAGGCTACTTATAGCTTGGAAGACCCAGAAGCGTTATTCTCTTCTCCCATAAGCATTTTTGCAAGCTTGGCCGTGGCATCGGTTGTCTTGGCTCTTGCGCGAGTTGATCGGCCCTGGGGACCAATATCTCCCAACAAGTGCACCTCCCTCCAACTGCCAATATCACCAACCTCCAAGACCGTTCCCCCAGAGTACTTGGCTTCAGTCAGCAGTGCCACCATCGCCTTTACAACTTCTTCAGTAGGCAGCAAGAAGTCTTTAGATACATCAACGTGATTCTGTGCTCCGGAGGTGTTACGAAGCAGCGGTGTGTCAACCAACCTAGATATTGTGAGCAAGATTGACAAATCAGTGGGGAAATCCAACTTACCCCGGCGCAATGCCGACTACTCGGATGTCGCACATCTCGTCAAGCGGTGCCATGCAACGCACGAAATGGCTGACGGCAGCTTTCGACACAGAGTAAAGTGGGAGAACAACAGAGGGCTTTTGAGCTGTAATGCTTGAGAGGTGGAGGATAGTGCCTGGCTTCTTGGCTTCTCGCATCTTGCGGATCGCGATACGGGTCATTCTGATCGGGTGCATCATATTAATGTCAAAGAGTTTGTAGTTGAGTGTTTCGTCCTTGTCATCCCAGAACCCAGGAAAGGACCCTTCGTACACGCCAGCGCCGGGCACTACGATATCAGGTACTCCGCCGAGCTTCTTCTCAAAGACCTCAAAAGCCTCGACTAATTGTTCCAGTGAGGCAACATCAGTCTCGTGAAATAC
The DNA here is from genome assembly GCA_013266175.1 of Fusarium gaditjirri. Classification (NCBI taxonomy): domain Eukaryota; kingdom Fungi; phylum Ascomycota; class Sordariomycetes; order Hypocreales; family Nectriaceae; genus Fusarium; species Fusarium gaditjirri. The sequence goes on along the minus strand of JABFAI010000047.1, from coordinate 18,085 downwards.
CACTTGGGGGTTGGCTTGGTTTCCAAGAGACTTTAGCCATGCTGCCGCAGTGGGACTCAGTGCGATGTCAGCGATGAGGACTGCGCATCCCTTAGCTCTGATAGCCTTTGCAAGATCCAAATTGATCCCTTTGTTCAGAAAGTTAGATCAGAGCACGCAGATATGTAACGAGAGTCTTCTTACCTGAACCTCCTCCTGTAACTAAAGCTGTTTTATGGGCAAGATCGCTCATGGTGGGAGGATGAGTCAATGTCCTTTGCTGCGGGTGAGCTGTGAAACAGGCGGTGCTGTAGAGAGCCGGGGCTGATAGTTGATTGAGATTCCGAGTTACAAGACAAGTCCAAACTCCCCGAATTTGTGCTTCGCTGAAGGTCTGAGCACTAAACTTTGGTGTTGAGAATGATAGGCAAGGCTATTTCCTGTTGGACTCTAGCCTGAACGGAATGGAACCAATTTTAGCAGGCCTCCTTTACCTCCGAGTTCCGCGGGGCATTTATCCCGAAACACTAATAACAAAAGGACCTTAAGGATTTGAATGATTCCATGGAAACAATGTGGCAGAGATAATGCCTCAAAGCCTGTTACATTTCCCTTTGACTAAGGTGTTTGTCTCCACTCCTCTATGTAGTCCGTTGCTACCTATAGGTTTGAACTATAGGCTGTTAACACTCCTCAACTTTCAATTACACCACAATATAGTCAAGGCCTGAAATTGCGGGGTGAGAGGCTGATCAGCCACTATTCCGACCTTCCGAATCTCGCTGGGACCGTGACCACGATTCAGATATAAACAAATACAGGTAGACTATATTTACTATATCGCATTGCATGCAATCTTCTCTCCCTTTTTGTCGCGCCTCTACGTAACAACTTTAATATTATCAAGACCTATTTCACTTACACAAAAGTCTATCCATACTTAGTAACCATGCCCTTCGGGACTTTCAAGACAAAGGAGGCTAGAGGTCCTATCCCTCTCTGCTCTCCGCCCTACCAGGCTGGCCTGGATGAATTCACCGATATCGAGAGCCTTTCCATCAGATATCACACGACTTACGATGCCGTCAAGGACATGATCCCTGAAGAATGCGAGCTGGAAGATGAGCCGCTTGTTATTCTCACCCTCTTCCACTACGGCATGGGTCCCGTTGGCCCATACAACGAGTTCGTCTGCCAGGTCGAGGTCAAGTGGGAGGGCAGGAAGATCCCCTTCTCCATTGAACTCATCCTCAACAACGAGGGTGCCATCTATGCCGGACGGGAGCGCTGGGGCATCCCCAAGGTCATGGGCCACGTCGAGTGGGATCCCTCCAAGACCAATTCAGCGCCCAACGGGATCATCACGGGCCATGTTGAGCGTCCTGCCGGGTGCAAGCTCGTGCAGTTTGGGTTCAAACCGCAGAAGAAGGTCCAAGACTGGGGTATTTTGAACGGCATGATGCGCGAGAGTCTGCACTTGCGTTCAATCCCTGCGGCGAATAGCCATGATCCCCCAGTTCTCAGGGAATTCATTCCTACCGCCTTTGAGGTTACTCACGCTGAAGTTTGGACAGGTGACGGATCTATTGGTCTCTTTAATGTTTCAGAGTTCGACCCGGTTCATCGACTCAAGGTCGTGAGATATGTTGGCGCAACTATGTGCAGAAATGCTAGAGCTGTTCTGCATCCCATCTCCAAGACCTTCCCTGTCTGAGGGCCGATGGCACGGCATTTTAATAGCATATTAGTTTGAGAATATTTAAACTTGTATTTTATATCAAATTGTAAATAGCCCATGTTTGAATCATATCTGATACACGTTTTACCTTCGTGACTGTATCTGAACTGGGTTATGAATAATCTAGAAATGCGAATAACCCACGTTCCTTAGACGTTCTATTCAAATGAGATTATAAGATCGGCCCGGATAATTACATGTTGTCACTCTTATGCCCTCCTGAACTATGCTTAACCACAGCGCAAGTACGGAAATATGACTAAACGTGCCAAGTTGTGTTTAGACTTCTGTATTTGGGCTTCCAACTTCCCCATCTCCTCACTTCATAACTGTAGTGGTGACCGAGAAGCAAGCACTAAACCACCATCGTATAATATCAAATTGTGTTACATAGAGAAGTAGGATATTCCAAAAGTTATAGGTTAACATTACGACCAAGGTCTTGGTCATCATGTTCAGTAACTATTTTTTATACTATACTGAAGATCCTCCATCAATACGAATAATCTGACCAGTTATAAAAGCCGCACTGGCACTCAGAAGAAAGCAAATCAACGCCGCAACCTCCTCGGCTTGTCCCTGTCTCGGGATGGGCTGCTTGGAAACCTTGTCATTCAGAAAGGCTGTGAACTCTATGGGAGCACTCCGAGTCATTGGAGTATCTATCTGGCCACTAGTCCCAATGTTAGCCGAGCCTGATACTTGTTCATCTCTACGGGAGACTTACGGCGCGACTGCGTTCACTCTAATGCCGTTTGGGCCCTCTTCTCTGGCTCCGGTCTTTGTAAGACCAACCACTGCATGCTTCGACGCCCCGTATTCCGCAGCCCTAGGGACTGCAATGACACCAGCCAGGCTTGCCATATTGACAATGCTCCCGCCGTTAGTCATGGCGTTGAGCTCAGCTCGCATGGAGTAGAAGACACCCGTGGCATTGACACCCATGCACAAAGCCCAGTCTTCATCGGTCAGGTCGCGGACCCTGCCTTTGCCCATCTGGACAGCGCCTATTCCTGCTGAATTAACTGCCCCATCGAGTCTGCCGAATCTCTTCACCGTCTCTTCGATCCAGGAAGTAACTTGAACGCTAGATGTGACATCGACCTCTGCTGTCAGGATGTCTTGCTTGTCACGGGCTGGGTGCGCAGCGAGAAGGGCTTGAGTGGCTTGCTCAAGTGGAATAGGCGATCTATCGGACAAGGATAACTTGGCTCCGACAGAGAAGAGTAGTTGAGCAGTTGCAAGGCCAATTCCGGATGCTGCACCCGTGACGGCGATAACCTTGCCTTTGAGATCTTGCATTGTTGTTCGGCTTTGTATGAGTTTGATATGTCTTATTGACGTTAATAGAGGATGTATGAGCCAGATGTGCGACTTTTTTATGTTGATCTGCGTAGCCAACACGAGGAAGATGGATCTCGGCAGCACAGGTTAGGCCAGCCATCTCTTGTTTTAGGTGAGTAACAATACACTCTGTAAAGAATAGGTTGTATATTGGACTTAGCCGGAATTTCATTTCGGAATGGCTTAACAGAGCACTAACCCCGCGGAACCCTAGAAGTGCTTAGTGCTCCTAGCGTTGGGTATGATGAATGTGGATCACATACCCAGCCAGTCAGCCAGTTCCGCGGAAACTAGCTTTGGGATGAATGGCAACCATTCCACAGATTGAGCTAAATTGGGCAAATTTGCAGTGGTTAAGACTAAGAGATGTTTCAAATATATCGAGATGCAATACCCTACCTCCCAAATCAAGTAACAATCCATCACATACCAACGAGCTGAACCAAGTCCTCTCTACCAGGCAGCAATATGTTCTCTCTTCATGTTGGTTCCATGTCCTGGTCTGAACTAACAGCTGGCGGCCTTTGCATATTCCTGTTACTATTTTACTTATACAACCTCGCTCTTCCCAAGCCTATACCCGGAATACCATATAACAAAAATGCCACAAAGCGCCTGCTCGGAGACATTCCAGACCTGATGGAGCATCAGAAGCGTACCGGGGAGCAACGCCGATGGTTTGCGATGCAGAACGAGAAGTTCAACTCCCCAATCTCCCAAGTCTTCATCCACCCCTTTGGAAAGCCGAAAGTGGTTGTATCCGACTTTCGAGAGACACACGATATCCTCACGAAACGGTTGAAGGATTTCGACCGCAGTGATAGAGCCCGGGAGGCGTTTTCTGGAATCGTCCCCCACCAGATGCTTTCTTATCAAACAGTGGATCCCAAGTTCAAGAAGCACAGAGAGCTCATGAGGGATCTCATGTCACCAAAGTTTCTGAACCAGGTAAGGTTAGCTAGACGCTATTCGAAAACATTTCTGATCCAGCTTAGGTCTCCGCTCCAGAGATATACTCCAAAGTCAACACTTTGGTTAAGCTCTGGCATGAGAAGTGCTTACAAGCCGCTGAGAAGCCGTTTAATGGAAAGATAGATCTTCAGAGAGCTACTCTCGATGTCATCACGGCTGTTTCCTTTGGCCTAGACGACGAGGACAGTGCCACTAAACGACAACTGGATGACATGGTGGCCAGATCTACCGCAGGTGTTATATTCACGCAGCCCGGGAAGAAGACTGTGGATTTCCCCGTCCATCCCTTGACAGCAGAATTAGATGCCACCATGACTATTATTGAGAGCTCAGGAATTGGCTTCTCCTCGCCGATACCCCGATGGCACTATTGGGTCATCAAAAAATTTCCGTACTTGAAAAACGCCTTCAGAATTAGGGAGGAGTGGACGCGACGTGAGGTTGACAAGGCCGTCGAGGCAATCTCCAAAGATGGCTCCGAGAACGAATGGGTAACACGTTCGGCACTTGAGTTTATGGTACTTCGAGAAGCAACCGCTGCTAAGAAGGCGCAAAGAGCGCCGAGATTCCATCGCCCGCGTATCTATGACGAAGTAGGCTTCCCTTATCTTCTTGTGCAGAGTGACAACTAACAAATCTGAATAGCTGTTTGGGTTCATCATCGCAGGGCACGATACAACTAGTGCTACATTGTCGTGGGGTGTCAGATACATTGCAGATGCTCCGCAAGCACAAAGGAAACTCCGATCAGCCATTCAGATAGCCTTCTCGACCGCTCTTGCAGAGCATCGCCAGCCAACGATAGACGAAATAACCAGTTCGTCTATTCCATATCTTGATGCTATTATTGAGGAGACATTGCGTCTCAGTGTGGTGCTCCCAATCGTAAGTCGGGAAGCGATGGTCGACACAACGATTCTCGGACACGTCATTCCAAAGGGCACCGCCGTATTCTTTGCCCTCAACGGACCGAGCCTGATGAAGCCAGCCATCGAAGTCCCCGAGAATATTCGGAGTGAGAGCTCCCAGGGCACAAAGAGTAAGTACGGAGAGTGGCGCAGCGAGGATGTCGAGCACTTCGTGCCCGAGCGATGGATAGATGTCGACGACAAAGGTGTTGAGACTTACAACGCCATGAAGGGGCCGTTTCTCACGTTTGGTGGTGGACCGCGAGGCTGCTATGGGAGGAGACTTGCTTACCTACAGCTGCGGATCTTCTGGGTGTTGCTCATCTGGAACTTTGAGTTTCTCCCTGTTGATCCGGAGCTCAGGACTCCGTATGTCATAGAGGGTGTTGGGACGGAGCCACGTGAAAGCTTTATACGACTGAGAAGGGTAGAGAATACGTTGTGATACTGTAATAAGACTCTTGGGTGCTTAAGCTTCAAGTCTTGTATGTATTACTGTATAACCTACTTCCTTACCCTCTCCACAACATAGATTGCCAATGTGCCCTTGATCTAATGATATAGGTATGTAGGCTGTTAAAGCAAAAAGAAATACGAAATAAACTAGGACATGCATTTACGAAGCGGATTAGTGCAGATAGTCGCTAAGAGAACAATATTAAAGGAGTTAAATAAGACGAAGCAAGGTATAGGCCGGTTAGGAGCGAAGAGAATAAATATGCTACAAACAACAAGTTTACTCAACATTATTAAGTATTCCTCCGGGTAACTGAGACGTTTAGACCAATTTGCTTATTGAAGCAGAAGTTGAGACATTTAACATCCTTGTTTGGTTCGGTCAGGGTAAACTGATACTCGTGAAGAAGAGAAGGAATAAGTTTATGTATCTCGGTAATGGAAATATGTCACAATTGTTAGCCTGTGGGCACATGGGCCGATTGCAGAGGTTATACTTACGTTCTTGCCAACACAAGTACGGGGTCCAGCACCAAAGTGCATCAGGTGACGTTCCAGCACGTCCGCACCCGGTTGTAGCAATCGGCATCTGCGCCAAAGATATTCGTGTCAAAGTGTATGACATTCGCACTCATGCCAACGCGGCTGCCGCCTGGGAAGAACCGCCCTGCGATGTTGATTCCGGGGGGTGGAACATGGCGAGGCATGGACATACCGATACTTGGGTGGATGCGGAACCCTTTCTTACAGCAAGCAATAAAGTATGGCAGTCGAATAGCCTCGGAATACTTGACTGGGTTGCTGAGTCGTCCCTCGGCGGCAGCTTGGTCAATCTCGGCCATCAATTTCTCATATACTTTCTGATTTCTGATCACGTTGAACATAATGGCACGCATTGCAATAGCAGTCGTGTCGGATCCCGCGAACAGCGACACCCACGCCTCAGTAGCTACGTCAGCCAGCGTAAAGCCATCCTTAGAAGCCGCGATATCAAACAGCTTGTCCAAGAGGTCGGATCTAAGTGGAAAGTTGAGCAAACACCAGGTCTCGAGCCATGAATTTTCAAGCGCGCTTATGGACTCACCTTTCAACGCTGCCCTTCTCTACCTGGCCTTGACGACGAGTTACAGCCTGCTTTGCAGCGACAACAATATCATCGTAGCCTTTTAATGCCTTGTGAAGAGGTGGTAACAAGTGCCCTAGGACCTGGAGTGGACGGATGTATGAAGGAAGAACACAGGAAGTGGCTACTGCGGGGAGGAGGGTATCAAGCGACTCGATATAGCCTTCATAGTCATGGCGGGTCTCCATGAAGCCGAACTGTTTTCCGTAGAAAAGCTCGCCTATCACATCAAAAGCATACATCTGAAGCCACAATCCCAAGTCGAAGGTGTCACCACGAGCAGCAAACTCGTCAAGCCGAGACTTGAAAGATGTTGTGCAAGCATCAACGTGTGGCTCTGACTCTAGGATACTGCTCAACGAGTACAGATTGTTGACAAATCGGCGGCGCTGGGCGTGGACCTTCTCATCACGTTGGGTAAATAGATCTTCGTGGGGGGAGAGGTGAGGAGCAAAGGGCGTGTAGAAATCGGTCTTTGTGAAGCCGGCATTAACAGCCTAGATAACCTTGAGAGCCGAAGGGTCGGAAATGGAGACTTCGTCGGGCGCCATGCGCACAATAGGGCCTCTGTAAAAATGAGTATATTTATATATCATTGCATGCGAGATAAGACTAGTGGAGGTACCGTATTTCTTGTGAAGGGCTCTCTGTGTTACGTGGATGTTGCCTCGAAGGACCTCACGCACAAGCCAAAATCGAGATAACTTGGCCCAAAAGGGGCCCGGGATGTCGGCATATGGATGAAAAAAATACGAGTAGCCTGAGGTCGCAATCCAGAAAATGGAAACAAGCCCAAGTAACAGGGCCAGTGCCATGGGGACAGAGAGGCAGAGGAGTCTTCCAAGAACTGTATCGATAATCATGGTGCTTTAAAAGTATTTGCATATAGGTTAAACGAGAGAGCAGAAAAGAAAAGGTTGGAAGAGGCTGTAACTTATAACAATAGGGACACTCTGAGTACCCACAGTCCAACTTATTCAGACATCTGCACATCGTGCATGTTCATAGCGTGCCAACCCACATCGTCTCCGATCAGGAGCCCGGTACCCCTCGGTTATGGTGCACTTTGTCTATGGAAAAGTCCGCAATGCGGAGGCAAAACTAAACTGTGAGCTACATGGGTTGTAGCTCCATCAATTTAGCACCTAGTGCCAAGATCTTTATTACAATAGCTGTACCTGTGATTAGCTGGAGATCTCCCATGCCCCGGGAGCCCCACGCACTGATATTGCCGAGGTGGACATCCCCCGGACTTCTGAATTTACGGGTGTCCGGAAAGACGTATGAAGACGACCAGGGCCCCGCTCACTCAGACAGTCGATACTCACCCAACCACTGTGACTGTCTTATCATCAACTAACCCTCCCTCTACCATGTCTACCCGTGAGTCATCGGCAACTCCGACAACTCTGCGACACGCCTGCACGCTGTGCTCCAAGCACTTCAAGCGACGGAGCCACCGGGTCCGACACACTGCCACCCACAACTCGGCAAGGCCTTTCGCCTGCCATGTCTGTGGCAGCTCATTCAAGTGTCTAGATGTGCCCTGCAGAAGAGACAACAACCAGCTTTAATCTGTTTTCCCTGATTGGAGCACACCCGCATAAGACAAGGAATTCCTAGTTCTTGGAAGGGATCAGCTGAACCAGGTATACCCACAATAAATTATGCCTGTCTCAGTTTGGAAAGCGAAGTATCGAATAATGACCAATTATGCTAATCTCAGCTTTGTTGCCAAGACTTGTCAGGCCTCAATATTGAAAAGACTTAACACCCTGCAGATTTGACATCAGGCACATAGCCTCTATAAATGCCATAATGTTTGCCTTGACTTATTTATACAGATCTTTATCTTCTCCTCTTTGCTCCAAGGTCGAAACCTCGAATCTTTATATCTATCAGATATCTACAACTTACAATGGACTCTTCTACTCTCTTACATCTTGCCGACCCGGCGGATGAATCTGTTCACCCTGAGCCTATCCAAACTTTTAAACAAGCAACTACACGTGGTGATATCGAAACGCTACGAAATCTTTTGGAACATCATGGCGATATTTTAGAAATGACTCTTGAATATGAGTTCGAAGAGAACGGAGCCAATACTACTCTCCAGGTTAGCCCCCTGGCTTTCGCAGCCGGAAAAGGGTCGGCCTCGGTCGTCAATGTTCTACTTGAACATGGGGCATCAGCCGTTGAGGAGATTCCCATCATCGGAGGAACCGCTCTACATGTAGCCGCTCGGTATGGCGAAGTTGAGACAGTAGGGTACCTGATTGATGCGGGCGCAGATCTCAATCAACAAGACAAGGCTGGATATGCTCCAATCCATTGGGCCTCCAGGTACAACCAGATCGTGATTGTGGAGTGTCTTTTGATTCTAGAAGCGGATATCTGTCTGGTAAACGGCGAAGGTTCCACACCTTTCATGGTTGCCTCGATCTATGGCTGTGTCGAAGTTCTCGAGCTTCTGTGGGAACATGGCCCTAAATCTCAACTACTGGCTAAGAACATGTATGGGAACCAGCCATTGCACATCGCAGTAATCAACGACCGCAGCGAAACAGTTACGTGGCTATTGGAGAAAGGGGCTTCGATTATCGAAGAGGGCCAGAATGGACAGAACGCCCTGCATCACGCTTGCTCAGAGTCAGGCGTTAGTATCCAGACGGTCGAAGCGATTCTCGAACACGACGAATCTGCCCTGCATCGGCCTAATGCCCACGGCCTTACTCCTATACTCTTGGCATGCCACAATGTCAGACCTGAGGTCCTCGATACACTTATCGACTGGGGAGCGTTGGTTTCCGATACTAATCAAAACCTTGATTCGTGCTATCACATGGTTGTTACTAGCGACGAAGACTTTAGTTCGAAGCACAAAGATGTAATTGACAGACTGCATGGAGCAGGAGCAGATTTTGACAAAGTAAATCGCCAGGGCATGTCGCCTCTAGTATTGGCATGTCGAAGGGCCAAGACCGACCTATTGGAGCCATTATTGGAAATTGGAGCTACAATCAACCCCAAGAAAGGATCGAGTGCTCTTCTCGAAGCTAGTGTTCATCCCACAAGCAGAGCCCTGGAAATACTTCTTAAAAAGGACTCCAACGTGTCTCCCAAGAACAACCATGGACTCAGTGCTTTGGCATTGGCCTGTCGATACGGAAGGCTTGAGAACGTCAGATTGCTTATCAGGATGAAGGCAAATATTCTGACAAAAACGAACAACGGCATGACGCCATTTTGCATTGCTGCTCACTATAAACACATAGAGGCGGCACTTGAGATATTGGAGACACGGGAATACTCTCCAGCAAGCCCCCTAAGGAAGAATTTCCCCAGCGAGAACGAGTTTTACTCCAAAGTAATTACCAATGGCTTGCTCCATGGCTTCAACGAAATGCCAGCTACTATGCTGGAACATCTGCAAGCTATCATGTACTGGGCAGTGAGAGCGAATTCCTTGACGTTGGTTGAGAGGTGCATTAACACCAACGGAAAAGCCCAGCTGCCTGAGTTATCGGGTGCGACTTGGCTCCACGTAGCAGCCAAGGTTGCACATGATGTGTTGATTCACAGATTCTTTTCTCATCTCAACCCTTCAGAAAAGGTTGCAGGTGGAAAAACTGCTCTACATTTGGCAGTGGTTAACGGGACGCCAGACACTGCTCAAACCCTACTAAAGCTGGTACAGCAGCAAAAAGATTCTATAGCAAAGGTCGAAGCTATCCTGGAACTCGATGACTTAGAAGAATCACCATTGTCTCTGGCTGTCACGCGAAGGTCAGGAGCGCATAAAGACCTCGCCAGCATCTTCTGGAATGAGCTCGCGGCTCTTGGGACGGCTCAGTATCGAGACTTTCAGCTCAAGACAGAACATGTGTCTGGGGTTCTGGAAACACTGGCTCGATACGAGAGACCAGGGCGCGAAGATATCTTGAAAAATGCATTGAAGCAACGGGCCCTCCCCGGAAGTCTTTCCATACCAGAACATGACTCGTGGAGTTCATTGGACTGGGCAGTTCGATGTCAGAAGCCAGTGGTGGTCTGGTGGCTCCTATCCAAGGGAGGTTACTCTTCTAGCTCTGCAATCAACAGTGCTAAGAATGTTGCAAACAAGATGAGCAGTACTATGGAGAACCTTATACAAGAGTTACTCGAGTCCCCGCCGCCAATGCTCGAATACATCCCAAACCCAAATGACGACCGGCCACCAGCCCTTCCAAAACGAACAGAGGATACAAAGTCTCTGTCGGCTCAGATCACAGTAATCGACATCCACGAGCAGGGCGCAGCAATCACCGCCAAGTACGCTAAGGGGACGGTCGATGAGATGATATATGGAGACGGGGCAGGGCCAAGCGCCGTCGCCCAAAAAGACCACAAAAGCTTAGGACTTCGAGATTTGGAAATGCTCAAGTCACGAGTGAGGGCCGCCGAATGCATGAATTTTGTTCAGCAACCCGGTGAATCACCAGCTGTCCATTCCTCTCCTCCAACGATTGAGAAAGAGCCGAAGGTCCGATGGATTCATCTACCTATGAACAAGGTGCGCTTTTCTCATCTCTTTCAACATTCCTCACTAACTCAAAGGCGGTCAAAAGCTTCACTTAATGAGAGTAAGTTGATCAAGTCTCATCTCAACCCGTTTCTAAAACTAAACAACAGGATCTATCTACTCGACTCTCGTATGCATCTGGAAGATCGGAGATGGACCATAATATCCTGATGAGCCGCTTCAATCGAAGCTGGACAGAGCTTGCAGCGGGAGCGGGGCATCGCTATATGAAGCCGCAATGCGAGGTACAGGTGAGAGTCCAACTAAAAACTATCTGAAACTGACACGCCTCTTTATTAGCGGACTCGAATAGCATATTCTGGCCCCGCAAGCGACGAAGACCATCTGAACAAGCAGGTCACGCCAATGGCTCTTTATGTTGGTATCCAGTGCGACTACTCAATAACTTCTCAGACTAAGGCTTGTTAAAATAGATGCCGTATCTTATCCTAGGAGCTCGAAGCACAGGACAGACTATTGATCGAGAAGAGAATTCCGACAGCTTCAACGAGCCGATCCACAGTCGGAATACGAGAAACATCACGCATCTCCCTATAACGCTCGACCAGTTCTATTATCCGGTGTTACAGGATACTTCCCAAAGAGACAATGATCAGGTCCTATCTCGATACCTGGAATGGAAGGAGAGAAAATGTTCGTACTTAAAGATATCGAATCACATGTCAGTGCTGACGGGTGACCAAGCCGCAAAACGAATATTGATGATTGGGCAACTGTGGCTATGGATACTTGACGAGAGTACGGGTGATATTAAATACAACTAGGATGAGGATATACTGACGAATATCTAGAAACAATAATCACAGCAACACACCAGACTGACGAGAATAACGTGGCAAATGAGCCCCTTGATATTGTGCTCGAGAGCATGAGGAGTGGCGAAGGCGGGACCCAGTTGGCGATGCCTACTTCTGTTCATGGCATAATGGAGTCGATGCTGGGAGTTGTCACCAATTTCATCACGTCAAATATGGTACAGGTCGTAGGCCCGACACCTTCGACAACTTCTAAACTTTCACCAATCGACGTCTTCAGGGAGTCCATTAAGAATATCGTGCGTGGGACATATATTTAAACAGTCCACAACCTAACTTATCTCAACAGGTAAACCAACAAGCCAAGCTCTTCCAAACCTTCCTTGAAGAGCTACAGAAAGATACAGAAAGTCAATCTCTACGGGTAAAACAAACGAAAAACGTTTTCTCGATCCCAATTCTTCCAGAGAACCCGTACCATATCATTGAGAGAGAGACCAAACTACTGTTCGAGATCCGAGACATCAGGGATGAGCTCGACATGCTCAAGGCTCTTGCAGAACACCAAGAGACAGTGTGGAAGCAGGCTTTTGAAACGGAGGAGCTGCGAGGCTGCTTTCAGAATCATCATCCTTATACACCCACAGATGTAATTAAAGATTTGATGGGACTGACTCTTGAAGTTGACAAAGCCATTGAATCAGTGAGTACTACTACTCTAATCAATCAGGTCATTGAGTTAACCTGTCCATTAGATCAACTCACTTCTTGACTTACGCACTAAGCAAGCCAGTATCAAGGATGCCGAGTACGGTCGAGAACAGGCTAATGACGAGGCGAGGCAGTCTAAAATTGTCTTCATCTTCACTATAGTGACTGTTATTTTTGTAAGTCCAAAGCTACCGGCTGGACTTGACTGCCGCTTTTGCTTACTATCTGACAGCTGCCCCTTTCATTCTTATGCTCCTTGTTTGCCCTGGATGTCTCAAGTTTTCCCCACGAATCAGGCGACGTCAAGTATAAGTCAGAGTGGATATTCCCTATCCTTTGTAAGTACCTACGCCACTATCCAAAGTATGCGAGTCCTAACATATCCTCTAGTTGGTGTTACGGCCACTGTTTCCATTCCAGTGATGATATTTGCGTGGAACATTAATTCTATCTCACATTGGCTAAGACCTAAAAAAACTGCCAAGGCAAAGCACCGTATGGCAGTATCCAGACCCGAGCGAACAACCTTTTACCCCAATGAGGCAGTTGCTAGGCGTAGGAGTACTCTATGGCAACAAGGAGATAGTAATGTTTAAAGGGTTTAGCTGGCCTACGCTGACCAGAAGACAGCAAGACTGGCGACGGGTGCAAATGGTTGTATTATAAGTTTGAACCAGTTATCGTTGTTATTATTTGAGGCTAAGAAGAGCTTAAATAGGCATATAGAACTTGGTGTCGTTATCGTTTCTCTGTTGACTTGCCACGGCTAGACTTGATATTTGGCGCTCTCCGGCAAAGCCAGCGGGCATGTAACAAGAGACTCGCTGCGGTCTTCTGCTAGTAGTAGAACGGATGCTAGATGGTTCAAGATAACATGGGGTTCTAATCGGCAGGAGAATTGACCGGCTGCCTCAACAGCTTGCCTATCATTCAGAGTACCCAAGGTCTCTCTGGATGTGTCATTAGAATGACGTTGAGACTTTGCATTATTAGAAGCTTTCTTCCTAAATAGACGGCTCCATTTACTAGGGGCAGCAAACAAATCACCAGGCGTCATCGTTGTTGACACTAAATCTAACACCGAGAATAAGACAAGTCAGCTAAGGGTCAGCACATCATCTCACGCTGTTCGTCATTCTGTTAAGTATGAAACTGACAATTAGACAATTATTTCTCTTGTCATACTCTCAAGGTAATGAACAGCAAGGAATGACAAACAGGCCCCATATTGACTTATCTAGAATGCTCTCGCTGAGGCCACAATTTCACATGTGATTACAGTTGCGTAAGTCACTGTCCAGACTTATATAATAGTTACTTCAACTCAGCACGAACCATGGAACAGTACAGGGATGGCTCGGGGATTTAAAGCCCACAAGGCATGAGGCTGCTTACTTATTAAGAGCCCCTGCACGGCACCTCGTACTTTTTGCTCTAGTCCTGAGGAGGGTAAGACAAGGCATTTGAGTACCGACTTGCCTAAATAGGCCAAGGGCTCACCAGGCTAAGCAGAGCTGAACCTCGCCATTTTACCAAAGTACCAACTTAATGTCACAGCTGGAAAAGATAAGATCAATGTCAGCAGAGCTAGAGGCTATAAATAAAATCTGACACCTGTCATCTTTCACATCTTCAACCCTCATCTCTCATCATTTGAATCTTCTACGTTTTGAAATCATCACTATGGCTCACCAACAAGGATACCCGCAGAATCAACAAGCGATGCAGCCCGCAAGCAATGACAGAGGTGCCTTTCCAGGCGGTACCTACAGCATCGCTCACCGCGACACCAACGCCGTGCTGAATGTGGATCTTCAGCAAGGCGCCGTGGTGCGCTCCAAGTCAGGTGCCATGATTCACATGTCAGGCTCTATCGAATTGGCCGGAAAGTCCAAATTCTCTCTGGGAAAACTCTTCACGGGCGGTAACATGTTCGAATCCACATATACCGGCCCAGGACGTATTGCGCTTGGCCCTACACTTTTTGGCGATATTATCACGTTGCACGTTGATGGTCATCAGTCTTGGACTATTGGCAGAGACGCTTTCCTTGCTTGCACTTCTGAGGTCTCCAAGAAGAGAGAGACACAGGGGATTGGCAAGGCGTTGTTCTCGGGAGAGGACCTCTTTGTCTTTCGCATCGAGGGTCAAGGTATCATGTGGCTGACGAGCTTTGGTGCTGTCGATCGGCTGGATGTAAGATTCTTCCAACATATTACTGCCTGACACTACTAATTGTTTAACAATAGCTTCGACCTGGAGAGGAACACATTGTAGATAACGGCCATCTCGTGGCTTGGAGCTGCAAGTACTCCATCGAAAAGGCCGGTGGAGGAGCCATGACTGGATTGAAGACGGGCGAGGGTCTCGTGTGCCGCTTCACTGGCCCTGGCTCGGTTTATGTGCAGACTCGAAATATGGATGAGTTTCAATCGTTCATCAAGGCAACTGTTGCAGCTTAGATCTGCTAGTTTAATTTTGCTCTGGCCTTCTATAAAGCTCTCCAATGCACCAGCCTTTCTCGTCCAAACGACAGGTAACAACTAAAAGTGGATATGTAACTTCATTAAGCTTAGCTAAGCTTCTACTTATGAATGCATCAGCTTTGGTGAAAAGTCCATGGGTGATATCTTCCTTGAGCTTAATAGAAATGGTAGTGACTTTTCTAATATATATGTAAATCAATAGCTATATTAATAACTTAAAATGCTATAAATAGTTAGATGATTAGGATTATGTTTGTTCTTATAATCTGAAAGCAACACTGTAAGTTAACTCTTATTGAAATATTAAAAGAGGAAGAGTTTAAGTCTAGAGTAAGTAAACTCTATCGCCAGACCTTACTAATCCTACTAATTTAACCTGCTGGCCAACATTCTTTAAACCTTTACTTATCTCTGTATCCGTTCTTGTACTTGCCTTGGCTAGCCAGTCATCTGTAGGTTGTCCCGATATGCGCGCAACTGCCGCCCAAGAACCCCCAATAAGACCATCCTTTGCACGCTGCGAAAACCATAACGTTGCAAATATCATGAGTGCTAGATGCAGAGATAACAATGCCAACACAACTATCAAAAACTTGACCGAAACCGGCCGTGTTACTACCTGCTCAACCTTCAGTTCTGCTGGCGCCGGTATGTCGAACTGAAAGATGTAGTCATAATACGCCATGCTGTAGAGACTTGTGATGAGTGCTTGAATCGCCCACGCGGCGCTACCTGTAGCCTTTATTGTTTCTTTGAACACCTCGCCATGTAGACGGGTCAGTCTGATGCCATTTGCATCGCCGCTATCGTCGGGGCCCATAAGGTTGATCGAGAAGCCACCGCCGCCAGGTAGTCCATCAAAGGCGCCGAATAGAATATATTGCGGATCGGCAGGTGGCGCTGGACTGCTCTCCCAGTATGTACCTCGGTGGATGATGGATGGCGGCGTAAGCCATGAATCCATTCTTGCAAGTTTGAAGATGCCACGATCGTCATAAGAAAGGTGATGCTTAGTCCCTCCCAGTTGTACCTGGATGGCCCCAGTGTCATAGGTGCTTGTTGAGGTCAGCCAGCGCGCCATTGGCTCAGCGCTGCCTTTTATCCGTGTGGCCGTAATGTTCATATCTTGGACCACCGGGTCGAATGAGCAAAGCGTCATAACGAACGACAGCCCCTTGACATCGGACTCCAGTGTAGTCCATTCACTCTTGTCTTGAGCGACAGTTTCGATTCTCAGGTTCCTTCCGGCGTTATTGACTTCGTTCCAGTCGCCATGTGCACCTGTGGTATTGATGATAAGATACATACCCCCGGGGGTCGGCGCAGTGTAAGGTTCCGGAGGAATAGGTTTCATGTCGGAAATAATCCCTGTGTCGCGGTCTCCGTTTTCGTCCATGAAATAAACATTGCAGAAACTAATTCGCAACGAACTGTCAGGATCACCTTGGTCCAGAGAATAGGAACAATTGAAGGGATAAGGTTGGACCTCCCCGTCCATGCCCGATGTAGTGTTCATTCGGGGAACCTTGAGCTTGGTCCAGACAGAACCTGCAATCCAACGATAGATCCCGTAGGACTGTACTGTAACATTTGCGAAGGTGGGTCGCATACAAGCTACTCTCGAATCCATCACCGTCGCCATGCCGTTATAGCTAATTACAGCCTCACGGCTAGATTGAGGGTCAATTGGCAAGAATGCTCTCATCGACAGTCCCGTGTCCGTGACGCCGTCACGTGGAGAAGCTGGCTCAGTATATTCAGCAAAAGCTGGATAACTAAGTGGTCTTGCATTTATGTACCCCCCAGAAGGAGCAAGAGAGCTCCCAAACGAGGAATTCAGTCCATATGATATTTTGTGGGATTGGCTGTCAATAATTATCCCAGAGCCTACATCAGACAGAAGTGCAGTCGACGTAAACTGTAGCAAGGTTGTTATGCATGTCATCAGCAACACAACCAGCCAGAAAAGCCACTTTTGACTACCCAACGAGCGAGGCAGGCGGAAGATGAGTTCATGCGGCCCTCGGTTGGAGCATACAGCCAGAGATACAGCAGCGGCCTGTGCTAAGGGCGTCTGCGACATCTGAAGCAGCAGCGCAGCGATCATAGATGTCATTACCACGGCTTGGGCGGTTACTGACCATCGCAGTACGAGGGACGTGATGGTGATGGATCGCGATACCCAATTTGTGATGACGATGTGTCGCCAGACACTGTTGTCCTCATTGCCGAACCATAAAAAGCAGAGGAAGGCGACACATGCAAGAATAATCAAGAGGCCGCCTACCATGGCAAAGATGGCATTCTTGTCGAAACGGCTTATATTTCGCATTCTTGCTGTATTATGTTCAAGCGGAAACATCAGATTTTGGGTATTATTGCTGTTGAGAGGCCCTTCTTGGTCCAGTGGCATCCTTGGCGTTGGATGAGCCGTCTCTTGGAAACTGGTGGCCTTGGTCTGCATGTTGTTGAATTGATATTGTTTTTTACCGAAACCAAGGCTCTTTCTGTCAAGGCATCTCTGCTATATATAATCAATCCACATAGCCTTGATAAGAACTTGCGTTCGAGACCAACTATGGCTTACAGGGTGAGCCCAGTTTTGCTCAAACTATTTAACGCCTTTACGCCTTTAACGCCTAGTGTGAAGTCTATTAAGGCGAAATTGTCTATGGCTCCGTGATGTCACGGAGGTTCCCATCGATGCCTCTAGATTCCTCTATATAGAATGGCCAAGCCACAAATCAACAATGCCCTATTAGACACAGTTGCTAAGGCTATGGCTGGCAAACTGGAATGCAGTATTAGTTCAGCTCCTCACGCCACTTCTTTTATCCTTTGATTCTCTTAAATAATACATCTTAAGTTTGTCTTATAAATTAACCCTATACTTAAGAGCTTTAAAGTATTAAAAATATATAGTATTAAATAATAATAGATTCTCTCTCCTTCTAATGTTATTATAGAATATAATTATATATTATAGTATTTATTAATTAAGAATATTTAATAAAACTAAATATTCTATTAC
>JABFAI010000046.1:0-81935 GCA_013266175.1 Fusarium gaditjirri | reverse complement strand
ATTTAAAGATTAAGTTAATAGTTATTCTACTTATTTAAGTTAAGAAAGACACTATATCACTGTTAGACTAAAATTCGGGGTATATAAGTATTAACATGGGTATCATTAAGGGTTTAGTTGAGGATGCCCGAGCAGGTACCTCGAATGAAGATAAAGTCTATGATAACTTGATCGACTCCAGACCGATCATGTCCTCCTTTTCTTGTTTGGAGGACCGCCTTTTGTCTTCTTTCCTTTACTCTGCTTAGTTGCAGCTGTAGGTGCCTCTTCCTCTTGTTCTTTATCCTCTACTTCAGAGCCACCGATAGATAGCACATCATCGTCGGCGCTCTCACCATCACCATCTTCACTGTCCACAGTAGCACCAAACGAAGGCTTTCTTGATCGTGCTTCCTCAGTGTCACTGCCGAAGCCTTCAAACTCCGATTCCTCATCGGAACCATCAGGACTCTCCTGCTCGGCCTTCTCGGCGGCTTCTGCCTCTCGTTGAAGCTGGGCTTCGGCAGAAGCATCTTCATCTTCACCGGTCTCTTCCTGCTTTCGCTTTCGAGGCATCTCTCCAAGTCTACCTTCACGGTTTCCAACCTTACCGTCCGCTTCACCCTCAGTTTTTGGCGCAGGTGTGAACCATGGAATCTTGCCTCGCATGAAATCATTGAGAATCATCTTTGCTACACCATCCAAATCAGGCTCACCTCCACGTAGAAGTCGTCCAGCCTTGCGGGCCAGGAGCTCAAGAAACTCTGTAGAGTTGGTCCATCCCCTAAGCTCGTATGTCTTCTCCATGTGGTGCTGCTTGACCCGGTTCAGCAGAGGCTGGATATATTGTTCTGGGTGCTCGACCTTCTCCACGCGCACGACACCTCGGAGAACCAAGTCGGTGGGTGAATCAGTGCTTGATGGAGGAACAATACCAGGACAGTCGATTAGGTAAATCCGCTTCATCAGGCTGACATATTGCCAGACCTTGGTCTCTCCTGGAATAGGAGCGACAGTACAGACCTTCTTCTTGAGGAGAGTGTTGATGATGGAGGACTTTCCGGTATTGGGTCCACCGATCAGTCCAACAGAGATTTGTTTTCGGTCAGAATGGAGGGAGGAGAATTGTCGAAGTAACTGAATGAGAGAACCCTTTCCGAAGGAATTCGTTATGCTAGCGTGGAAAGCAAGAGTAGGGTACTCTTTAGAGAGACTTCGAACCCACCCAGCCTACATCGAATTAGCATTCGAACAAAAGTTATAAAGATAAAGAACATAAATTGCAGGTGACAAGATGTTTGTGTCATCACTAAGAAGTATGCAATCGATGCCCCGTAATTGGTCAATGGCATGGGCAGACTTCAACTCAATCGGACACTTGGCCTGTCTCACGATGGTAACCAAAACGGCACACATCAGCCGAACAACAAGACGTTGACGACAGTCGAGACTGGCGGTTATTCTCCCAATGTTATAACAGACAGGTCCCATGGTACATAAAGGGACAAATCCTGACAAAGAACATTGGGGTATAAGGGGAGGGATATGAAGAAAGAAGAAAAACTTACTGCTACACTGGTAGGGACCAAGTCACACTTGTTCAGAACAAAGATCAAGTGCTTGTGGGGGGCTTCCTCCTTGAGATACTTCTCGACGCTCAGACATCTTGTTCCAACAGGATCTCGAGCATCGAGAACGTGGATAACCACATCTGAAGAATCGATGACCTTGTAAAGCTCGTTCCAGATTCGTTTGCTCTGGCCCTTATCGAAAACAGGCTCTATCGACATAGTGAGAGGCTTATCAGTGTCTCCAAGAGTCTCGGGATCACCAGATGTGCCGCTGAGAAGCTTCTGTTGTTCCAACCGCTCACGGTAGGTATCCATGCTCTTCTCGGTGTCGCCAGCAAGGTCATCCAGGCTGCTAACACCAAGCTTGACTCGCTTGCGTTGCGCCTTAGGGCCGAAGACCTCAGCGAAGGGAGAGGTCTCGACGGTCATCTTGGCCTTGTGCTGCTTGACACCGTTCTCGGTGTCCTTTCCGTCTCTGATAAGGCTCATGGGCAGCTTGTTTGACTTGAGAAGAACTTGGTAGGGGTCGCGGGCCTTCTCATCCATAGCCTCACGGAAGGCGTTGAGGGTGTCTTGGGAGACGACTCGGGTGTTGGTAAACCACTTGCGGTTCGGCTCGATGCGGGCGTTAGGAATATCCCGCGACTGAAAGGAGGCAGCCTTGACAATCTTTCCCTCGGCGTTTCTCTGCGCCTTGCCCTCCTTGTACATGTTGAGGTGCTTGACCTTCTTCGCATCGCGATAGAAGTTCTCTCCCTTGGTTCTGACATTGTTGAGACCATCACCACCTTTGCCCTGGCGCTCGCGCCGGCTGGCCTCCTTCTTTCCAGTACCCATGGCGAAAAAATTGGCAGAATTTGGTCGGGATACTGGCGACAAAGAAAGACAGAAAGAGAGGAAGAGGATGAACAATCCAGAATTTTATTCCTCCAGAACTTTTTTTTCTTAGTAGGAGAAGAGCCCCACTAACTTCCTGCGGTGGTTGGTGGCGGGGCGTAAAATGCCAGGGGTCTCGCACGCGGAACCAGATAATCCGCAAATTTGATCCGACCGTCGATTTTCTCAGGCTGGTGATTGATTCTGCAGAAGCCGATTTGACGACGGGGGTACGGCGTCAATTGCGATCCAACTTGAGCTCCTCAGTGCTCAACCTAGCCGAGGCTCGTCTCAAAATGCCTTTTAGCCTGACAACTTCATGCCCGAGGGCGACTGCTCGTCAGTTCCTCGTGGCCTCAAGAGCCTTTTCCACGTCGGCTCCTGTTCTCGAACAAGTCCCTCCCGAGTCTCCCTCATACATCCGCTTGCCTACACCACCCCAGTCCGAAGAGAAGAAGCTTCCTCGGGTCAGGGGTCACCTCCCCGTACCTCGAGAAATCTTCCCTCGAATGGAGGGTAGCCGCAAGATCCGAGCCGATTACATCAAGCAAACCGTTCCCGAGCCGGCCCACAAGCAAAAACCCAAGAACGAAACACAAGAATGGAAACAAACAATGGCCAATTCCCGTCGGCAGAACCTGGAAACTGGTTTGAAGGAACTTTGGGTACGAAGGAACCGTCGTGATGCTGTTCAGAATGAACGTGTGAGCCACAAGTTTCTCGAGAACCACCAGGCTGTTAAGGCCCCCGAGCGAGAGGACGATCGCCTCACCCGTAGCACAGTGCTGAAGGCGGTTTTGAACACTAAGACATACCCTGATCCTCAGCGCTTCGCTCGTGCCGATAGAAGCCGCGTCAGGGTCAAGGCCATTGAGGAAGCTAAGCGCGAGGCTCGCCGCGATGCGTTGATGGAGCTCTACATCAATGCCTCCAACTTCATTGTCAATGAGAGTGAGCTCAAGGAAGAGATTGAGACCATATTTGCTGAAGACTACTTCCATAAGCAAGGATTCGACCTCGGTCGATATGGTTCAGCCCAGAACACATGGGACGTCTGGGGCAAGCCGACATCGATTGGCAACATGTTGGAAACCACAACAGGAGTATCCACCAAGATTATGGACTTTTACGAAACCGAGTACGACCGTTCCGTCAAGCGACAGAAGAGAATTGCCGAGGAGTTTACTGGTGGAAAGATGGAATAGGTCATGCCCTTTGGCTTGTAAAAACAGCTTGTATTCATGTATCACTGTAACCATGACAAATATCACGTCTTTAAGCGGCCTATCACGGACTCATGTGTGCGTATAAAATGTTCTTTAAAATGCGATTCTACATATTGTGAAACTTGATACAACAACCCATGAAAGAACGAGATCGTGCCCCCATCCAAACGCCCAGTATGACTCACGTATGCCTGACATACAACTTATGCATATTATCACCGCAACCAGTGACATTTGCATCGTTTCCCTGAACTCTGACCTCTTACACAATTACCAATTCTTCTATGCTGGTTTATCGTCTTTCGACAAGCAAGAAATGCATAGCAGCATAAGACAAGATGATAAAGACGGCAGCAAAAATACCCAAATTCCTGATATCAGGCCACATGGCATTGTTATTAAATCCAAAGGAGCTGAGGATTGCCGCGCCAGGCACCGTGATATCCAGTCCGTACTTGCTGTCTACGAGGGTAAGTTGAAGAACCTCATTGACAATGAGCGACTCGAAGCCGTAGTGGAAAATCGACAGCGTCTGGAGCCAAAGGGCACCCTTAGGAGTGGCATCGTGGTTCAGGAGAAAACCAGCGAAAAGAAGACTGAAAAGCATGACCAAGCTGCCAATCAAGTTCGCGACACCGCCATCCTTGCAAACAATTCCAATGAAGAGACAAACAGCCGCAGCAGCCATGTTGAAGAGTACCAGCACCAATATAAAGTTGAAGAAGTGCGCTGAATCAGCCACCAAGCCGGTCATAGGATAGATTATGGAACCCATAAGGATAGGGGGAACGATTCGAAGAGGGATTATGTCGAACAGCACCTTGGCCGCAAAATAAGTGGCAGGCGCATAGTAACCGTTAGCACGTTCGCGAACAAAAAGAAGTCGTTCGGTGGCGAATACGTTCAGACTTGTGAGTGTGCTAAAGCCGAACAAAGCGAGCAGGAAGAAGAAGAGGCCAAGTCGGTTCTGGAAGCCAGGGATGTCGTCCGTGAGACCATAGAAGAGATATCCTGAAAAAACGGCGAGCACGATGGCAATAGCGAAATGGGTAAGCATCAACATCGGGTTTCGATACAAGTTCTTCCAAGTCCTCTGAGACAGAATGATGAACTGGCGTAAGTAGCCAACTCGGGCATAGCCCTTTCCAACAGCACTGACATGAACATTGGGTCCCTCAACAGTGTAGCCATTTGCGTTGGAGCCATTGGCATCTTGCGCGATGTGAATGGCTCGCTGGATCTCATCTTGTGTTGAGGAAGCAATTTCCGAGTGGATGAATGCACGTGTCATAATGTCGAGGTCCGTACCAGTGGCTGCTGCTGGAGGCAAGTCATGAGGGTCTTCAAGGAGAGTTGCGGTAGTAGAATCGACAGGGTTTTGATGAAGGCGATAGGTACCGTTGTCTTCACCTCCAGCGTCTGAGGAGGCAGCAGTGTCAACCGTCTTTCTGCGTGTGAAGAGCTCGCGATCTTGGCGAACCTTGACCGAGTCTCTACGTCGATTCTGAGGTCGGCTCGAGCTGGCGTCGTCGTCTCCCGAAGTAGTGCCTGATATGCTCGCCACAGACTTGATAGCACGGGTGCTGCTTGGCCCAACACTGTTATTGTCAATGCCAACGGTACCGTTGTCAACAGACTGAGTGCTGCCGGCATGCATGGTAAGGTCAACAAGATAATCAGCGATGTTGAAACCAGGGGGGCATTCGTAGCCGATCCCGTCAAAATAACTTTGACATTGGTTGAAAGGACCAGAGTAAACGGTACGTCCCTGTGCTAACAGCACGAGTCTGTCAAAGAGGGCCACAATGTTGGACCGAGGTTGATGAATCGTGAAAATAACGGTTCGTTTGTATGTCTTCGCCAGAGTGACGAGACACTCAACCACATTGTACGCATTGTAGGCATCGAGACCACTGGTCGGCTCATCGAGGAAGAGAATCGACGGGCTGGTGACTAGTTCGCAAGCAATTCCTACACGTCGCTTCTCACCGCCCGAGATACCACGCCCCTTGCCCTCTTCAGAGCCGATCAGGGAATCGCGAATGTGATAAATGCCGAGTTCCTTTTCAACCTCAACCACGCGTTGTTCTTTGGCAGCACGGCCCATGTCGCGAGGAAGTCGAAGTAGAGCACTGTTGAGAATGGTCTCATGAACGGTAAGGGTAGGGAGCATGGTGTCCTCCTGATCAACAAACCCAACAACATTCTTGTAATCATCATCGTTGACCTTCTCGCCATTGACGTAAAAGTTGCCATGAATTTGTCCACGCTTGTTCTTTCGTGCGAGAATATCGAGGAATGTTGTTTTTCCTGCTCCAGACGCACCCATAATGGCGGTGACCTCTCCAGGCTTGCAGATACCACGGATACCAGTAAGAATTTGTTTACCATTCAAAGTGTATGCAACATCGTCAAAGTACAGTGAAGCGGGTTTGTGGTCGATCATCAGTTTAGTACTCTCGTCGTCCGAGTCCTCCAAACGGATAGCCCCATAGCTCAACTTACGCCTTGACAGATACCACGTCAAGATAATAACAGCAACCAAGAAGAGAGAGCAGCCGGCAATCACGCCGGCAATAAGGGGCGTGTTAATCTTCTTGACGGGTCGCTTATACCCTGGAACCTCTGTCTCGTAGAGACATTCACCAGCGTGGCAGCTAAGAAGAATGCTAGAGTCGCCGATTAGGGCTAGAATCAAGGCGTCCATCTCGGGTTCTCTGAAAGCACAGTCGTGAGTACCGCCATGCTTCTGAGTACATTCGAATCGTCCTGGACCTTGAATAGATTGGTCGAGGAAGTCTGTGAGGTCGATGGATCCATCTTTGCCGCAAAGCATTCGATCGGGAATACAGCTGCAGCTGATCTTATTGCATTTGTAGGAAGTTGTGTTCTTCTCTTCCTCCCAATCGGCGCTCGAATCGCATTCGGAGAGATGGCAGTAGAACGATTCGATAGCGTCTACCCAAACTTCGCATAAAGGTTAGCAGCGTGCGCGAATGAGGATGGTTTGAACATACATTGGAAATCGCAAGTCTGATCCTCTTGTTTACAGGTGAACGTGACTTCTGGACGCTGCTTGCCGAGTAAAGACGTGATCTTCTCGTTGGTGACATCGCAGATCTGATAGTTGTGGTTCACAACCTCACCATTCTGGTAACAGACACCGCCTTCGCCGGTTTCCATGAGTGCGTTGCAGGCTTTATTGTCAGTACAGACGTTGCAATTGATACCAGTCCAGCCCTCGTCGCAATCGCATGATGCACCAGATCGCATTGGGCGGTCCTTTCCCTTGGGAAGTGAGCCGCACACTAATAGAGATGGTCAGTCGAGTTTTATCTGATGATAACGGGAGGAGGTCGCACGTGGCTCGAGGCAGTCATCACCGCCAAATCCCTCAGGACAGGCGCATTTTCCGTTGAACTCATTACAGCCAGCGTATTGGGCACATGTGTGTGCAGGAAGAAGACAGTTGAAGCTATAGGTATATCAGTATGGGCGATGTAAATTCGTGGGAATTCGTAATTGCATTGACGCACCAAGGAGGACAGCCATCTGGGCGGTCACCCATGAGAGCTAGCTGAGCCCGTAGTTGATCGGCCTGGGAGTAAGTTGAGTTTTGGGAAGCCATGACCAGACCAGGCCAAAGAGCCACAGCTCCCAATAGGAGGCTCCTCGGAGAAGAAGGAGCCATAACTGCAGCGATGGGAATACGATGCAGTCTGGTGATAGAACAATGTTGATGTTGGAGGCTGGTTTGTTGAACAACTGAAGCTTATTATGAGCGCGACCGGGATAAGCTGTTTCACCGAAGAGTGGCGCCCCGCGTTCCCTTTAGGCAGGTACTGGAGACGTGCAGCTGGCCGAAGGGTAAATTATGAGTGGCTGGTATAGCCGCTAAATATGGGTCTCATGACTCGATGAAGCTATCAGGCTGTCAAAACCAGCGTATGGGAGGCATGACAACTTCGCATCTTGAGCCGGAATCGGCCAATGGAAATAATTGTCTTGCCCACGTATCAAATATCCCTGATAACAAGCCTCCTATGCACCTATGGAACGAAAATAGTGTTGTCATGAGGTTATTTCGTGCGCTGACACGCATTGGCGTTTCAGATAGGGGTCTGACGTCACTAACCCGAACTGATGATATGTAAGTCTAGTTGTCTTGATCTCAAATTGTGCTCATGACTTCACATTAGTAGATGTCCATGATTCACCATCGACCAACCCTGAGCCGAAAATGTGGACGTATTATATACTAATCACTAGTAGTTGTAGGTTTTGTCGTCTTTATATTTTCCAGCTTATGAATGCTTAGCACATCTTGTGCTTGTACTTACTCCCTCAACATATCTCGCTACCCTAGGCTTGTTTTTTTCATAATACATTTTTAATTTCAACTTATTCTGCTTTATAGGCGTGACACCGTATAGCGGCAGAACAATTAATATTCGTGTCTCGGATACCGGATCGCAGTTATTATGCATCTAGTAGTGCTAATACTACGCCAGGTTGCGAAACTGCGCTTCCGCCTTAGACGGAATTGATGACATATCATGCACATTTATGCTCACACTGTTACATCGATGCGACTATGCAGTGCTCGATTGACCTGACTATAAATATAGATAGATCAATAGTTGAGTTGAAACATGAAATTTCGTAGCGACCATCGAACTGTCTCATGACGCCTTATACGCTATAACCTATGATGCCGGCTGCTTGAAAATACTACTTACGGATGCTTTCGCCACACAAACCTTCTAACCATTTTGGGTTGAAAGGCCTGAAGACATCGCACGAGGATAATGAGATGGCTTACAATAATACTCGGCCCTGTATCTAAATGTGAATAATACCCGTGATATGGTAGAAGCTATAGAGTGCCTTGAGGTTTTATTAGCGGTGCTATCCCCAGATTTTATCCCTGTCGTTCTCGATCAAGCTTTGTGGGGAAGCTCGAAGGCAGCTTCCATCCATGCACTGCCACCACCTCAAAATTTCACACAATAGACTCGACGAGTTCACAGACCCCTATGGCAGTGGCCCATGGCCAATTGCCCCAATAGACCAGCGAGTCCACAGTTAATTTCCCTATCTGACAAAGTAAAGACATTTATGACGTTGAATGGCGCTTCAAGACAGGATGTGTGTGGATGTGGGGCTTGTCAGGTCCACCAACCTTCAAGTGGTACTATTTAAAAGGCTGATACCGCCATCAAAAAGTATTACAAGAATCAGAATTGGCCCGTCATAAGAACCCAACTATATCTAAGGCTTCCTCAACATGGTTCGAATTGCCTTTCGCTATTGAACAATGGATGGATGAGTATGAGACAACCCCTGGGGTCCTAAACGTCGCCGCGACGTGTGCTGCGTCTGTATCGACTCATGACTTGGTCGGCATGTGCAAAGACCCCAAAGCACAAGGCCCCATCGATACAAGCCTCAAGCTTACCGACATACCAGCAGCTATATGAGGTTCCGCGAAGCATTAGAGCTGAAGTCTCACTACGGAAGCTGAAGGAAGAAGAGAGCTTGTTCCCAACGTGGATGAGCTGATCAACCTCACCCGAAAGAACACAAAGGTGAAAACTTTCAAGGGGTGCAGAGAAAAGGTTACTTTCTGTTATGCTGGATGATCGTCATAAACAATCCTAATAATCCCACCGGTGCACCGATCCATAACAGTGTACTGGGGCGCATTGCTCAAATAGCAAAGGAGAAAGACTTCATCCTCTTTTCTGACGAAGAAGTCTATCGCCCACTCTTCCATGGCAGAGCCTTGGTCAAATTGACATACCGAAGCCTGCCAGGACCTTGGGTTATGAAAGAACGATCACGACCGGATCCATGTCTAAAGGATATGCTTTGGCTGGGATTCGGGTCGGCTGGATTGCAAGCAAGGACAAATTGATCATTTCAGCCATCATGGCCGCGCGAGACTACACTACAATCAGCGTTTCCCAGATCGATAGCACGTCGTGAGATACGCCTTATTGCCAGCGGATGTCCCTTCTGTAGGTGATCGCAATTTGATACTGACAAGAAACAATGCGAAACTGGTTAAAGAGTTTATCGGATGCTATAAAGCTGCCTGTTCCTAGGTAGAGCCCGCGGCTGGTATGACAGAATTTGTTCGTTTCATCAAGAATAGCCAACCCATAAACGATGTTGATTTCTGCTTGGACCTGCTAAGCAAGAACAGTGCCCTGTTTATGGCAAGGCTCAAAATGCTTTGGGAACGGCGCAGACTTTAAGGGGTATATAAGAATGGGGTATGTCTGTAAGACACATGTTCTAGTGGAGGGATTGAAGCGATTGGGTGCTTGCATCGACGCAAACTTACTTAGTAGTATAGACAGCCCAAAGGTAACACAATTGCTTCCACTGAATCTCGCATTTGGTTCATAGAATTGCATTAGATAAAGTGACACCGAGTTGCACGGATCAGCGGTATTTACAACTCAACTTGGCCAAGGCGGCGTCGTCAGCTGGTAGGTAATGTTCAACGGGTTGTGCAAATACTCGCACGGCAACACGGAAAGTGGGAGAATGCAAGTGTTGATTGCTACACAACAGGAGACAAGGGTCAAATCCAACGATTTTGACTGACAGATCGACCATTTTGTTTTCAGAATGTTAATTGATCTGCCAGGTACAGTCCACAAGCCTGCACTCTAATTCGATAGCGATGATGATCACGTCTTGGCAGCTCTTCTTGGTCTGCGAGCATGTACAAATCTCGTATTATCCTGAGATACCTAGAGTTCCCGGGGTTTTCGATGTTTGGTACTTTTCAAGTCGGTAATTACAACACGCCGTGATAGCCGTACCTTTCTACAAGAAGCAAGGTGTAAAGTCTAATTGATCCATGGCAACTTTAGCAAGTGAGATAGGGCAGTAGAAGTTTGACACCGAGTCACCGACGGATGTTGTTAGCTTCCGATCGTATGGAACTTGAACTGACAAAATAATTAATTAGCACCGGGCTTCGTAAGCCTCAAACAACTAACTAGTACCCGCCCACCTAGCGCATCATCATCCCACGGATCCTTGGATTTGCAGCTGAGGGATGACAGAAAGCGCGAGACAGAAACGGCCACTACCACAAGCCCATTGCGTCTTATGTTTTGTTTCTGCCTATCATCCCAGTCCAGAGAGACGCTGACGACTCACCCTTTTTAGCGCAAGGGTCGACGAGACATCTTGGCGCTACAGCGTGCACGCACTCAAGTGAAGAGGCAAGTTCCCGAGTTGGTAATAGTTTGCTAGCGATCCAAGTGGGAAAGTCCCGAGTCTGGTCTGGTGTGCTCGTTGTTTGTTACCAAGCTTGCGTGGCCCCCCGTGCCGTTTCTTCCACTTCATCCATCATCTCCTGTCAATCAACAATCTTTCACTTACTGTTAAACCTGATTCGCTACTTCGTTTTCCTTTCTACCCTTGTTCTTTTTCTATTCGCCAGAATTCCCCTCTTTCATCAATTGCATTTACAGTTGCGGCTGCTCCATGCTCCACCACATCCGTCCTACAGTATCTTTGGGTCTTTTACCCTGTATTTATTTAGCTGGCGTTTCTTGCGACATCCTGCTGTGTCCTGAGTCCTAGTGCAACTAACCTAGCTGTTAGGCGTTTCTCGCACTACCTCGCCCTTCAAACAAACTGATACGATCAACTCAACTCACGCCAACTCACGTCTCAAATTCCTACTCCCTCACCTACTTATTCATACTCAAAAGGCACTTGCCATTTTACAGTATTTTTATATATCAGTTGGTTGGCTCCGCGCCTATTCATCTTATGGAGGAGGGTGGCGTTACTCCGTTCAACGCCATTCCTGAACTCATCTCTTCCTGGCCCTTGCCTGCCTCTCCCTCGTGGCTGCAATGAAGTCGTTCCTTGTGGGTGCTTCGCTGGTTTCGACATTGGGTCTTGTGCAAACCCAAACCATCCAGTGGAATATCGAGGGTCGCCATCCTCAACCACATTTGGCCCGTCGCGCCAAAACGACATATGAAGAGGTCATCAGTAATGACAGATCTGAGGGAGGTTACTTTACAGAGGTCACGATCGGCAATCCACCTCAGAACATTACCCTTCAGCTCGATACCGGGAGCAGTGATGTATGGGTTCCCTGGAACTGTGCAGATATCTGCGAGGATGACAAGAATGGGAAAAGTGGTTGCCCTCTTGGGAGCTGTAAGATGGCACCTCCGATAAGTATCATGCTTCATTACTGACAATTTCACAGTTGACCCCGATAAGTCCAAGACATTCAAACATGTCGCGCCCGGAATGTTCGGCATCACCTTTGTAGATGACAGTTATGTCAAGGGCGATTATTTTGAAGATCACTTTGAGTTGGACGGCGCTGTCATCAGCAATTTGACCATGGGACTGGCTATCAAGACTAACATTTCATACGGGTTGATCGGCGTTGGTTACGCCAAGAACGAGGCATCAGGCAGTACCACAGATGTTATTTATCCCAACCTTCCTGTTGCGATGTACCAAGCAGGCTACATCAACACCATTGCCTACAGTGTGTGGCTCAACGACCTAGACGCCAAAGCCGGCAGTATTCTATTCGGAGGTGTTGACACGGCAAAGTACGTGGGCGATATGCACAGAATCGACATTCAAAAGTTGGATGGCCATTACTACCACTTCGTCGTGGCCTTGACCTCGCTGGTCGCCACTAGCTCCAGCGGCAGCGATGTCCTTACCTCCGATAGTTTTCCTATTCAGGCCGTTCTCGATTCTGGAACCACGTTGAGCTACCTCCCCCAAGATTTGGCCCATGAGATCTGGGAAGAAGTTGGTGCTGTCTGGTCGCCATACTATGGAGTAGCTGTTCTACCATGTGCATATGGCAGGAACCAAGGGAATTTCACATTTGGATTCGCAGGCCCTGACGGCCCTAGCATCAGTGTGGGGATGGATGAGCTCGTTCTTTCTATGACCAGCAACGCGGCCAATATGCCAGCCTTTAAATCCGGCGCCTACAAGGGCGAGAACATATGTACCTTTGGTATACAAAACGACACAAACGATCTGTACCTACTTGGCAACACCTTTCTTCGATCCGCCTATGTCGTCTATGATCTGGTAAATAACGAAGTTGGAATTGCTGCCACTGATTTCAATTCAACGAAAAGCAAACGAGTCCCGTTTAAGAGCTATGGAGCAACCATCCCATCCGCAACAGCAGCAAGCAATCAGCACAGAGCAACCGAGAAACCAACAGTCTCAGGTCATAACTTCACTGCTGCTGAAGGATTTCAAGAATCGGACTCGAATGGAAATGGTGACGAGGACAACGCGGGATCATTGCTTGACACCCCGACCACACCTTTGGCGCTGGTCGTTACCACTATGAGCTTTATGCTTGCAGGCGGAGGGATTTTCTCGAGCTTTTTTTGATAACATCGTCTTCAGGAGTTTTGGCTGCATTGCATAAGTCATCTGCTTCAGAGGCTAGCAGATTCATGATACTGGCGTTGAACAAGGGTTGTATTGACATGGGCTGATTTTGGCGTTTAACGGCCGGACGGAGCCGTCGGTAATGAGGATACAAAAAGGGCGCAATGTGTGATGAGACTAACAGATGATACCAGTAAAAGAGTGGCATAAAAGGTCTAGAAGAATACCTACAAATGCGAATGTTCATAATGCGTATACATGTTCCAAATCTTGATTCGAGAAAATGCCCGAGGTCTCAACCTGAACGAACTGGCTGGCAGTCTTGCACCTTGGCAGATCTCACATGAGGCACCTATTCAATTCTCAAAAACTCAAAATATATTTAATACTAGAGAATGTATTGTATTCAAGTGCATGGCTGAAATCCTCTAAGAGAACATTCAGGCGTTGTCTTGTTCCATTCCTTTCGAGGCATGAGGTGTTTGGCTGAAGCGCCGACCCTCCGCCCCCCATCACTCAAGTTACAGTGCCATTAATGGCGGGAATTAAGCGCTGAGCGAATCAGAACTGCGTATACATGTGGCGCTACACCTCCATCCTGCTAATCCCGACACCAAAGAAAAAAGTTTCCAATGGAGCGTCGATCATTGGCAACCCTCTCCTCAACTTCTTTGCTGAAGTCCAAGATTGCAAAATGAGGGCAACATGGGCTGCCAGATGGCTCAATTGCCGTCTGCTCCTCGGTACGCAGCAGCCAAGCTGCGGTAACCATTCTTTTACTATATCAACTGCTGCTTCCGCTCGGGAGAGTCGACGAGCCTTCAGCCAGACCAAGCGTAGCTGCAGTGCGGCGCAAGAAGCGTGAGTTCTCGATTGCCCCCCTTTTGCTTGCTGAACACCATGCTAATATCATAGATAGTCTTAAGAAAGCTCAGGAAGACGCTGCCAGCTTGACACCCGAGTATGTCGCCGCCAACATGTCCACTGAGGAGGCCAAGCGCCTGTCTCGTGTGCGCAACATCGGTATCGCTGTATGATCAATGACCGTCGCCATTTCGCTTCCTTCTGCTAACAAGAACTGAACAGGCCCATATTGACAGTGGAAAGACAACAGTCAGTGAAAGAGTTCTGTTCTACACCGGCCGAATCAATTCGATCCACGAGGTACGAGGAAAGGATTCCGTCGGCGCCAAGATGGACTCCATGGAACTCGAAAGGGAGAAAGGCATCACTATTCAGTCTGCGGCTACTTTCGCCGACTGGAAAAAAATGGAAAACGGCAAAGAGGAAACCTACCACTTCAACCTGATTGATACACCCGGTCATATTGATTTCACCATCGAAGTCGAGCGAGCCCTGAGAGTCCTTGACGGTGCTGTCATGATTCTGTGCGCTGTTTCTGGCGTTCAGTCTCAGACCATCACCGTCGACCGTCAAATGAAACGCTACAATGTCCCCCGAATCTCTTTCGTCAACAAGATGGATCGCATGGGCGCCAACCCCTGGAAGGCCGTCGAACAGATCAACACGAAACTCAAGATTCCCGCCGCCGCTATTCAGATTCCTATCGGTGCCGAAGACGAGTTCTTGGGCGTTGTGGATCTCATCAACATGCAGGCTATGTACTTCGAGGGTCCCCGTGGTACCAAGGTTCGCGTTACCGATCAGATTCCTGGCCCTCTGCAGGAATTTGCCAAGGAGAAGCGCCAGGCTCTGATCGAGAAGCTTGCTGATGTCGATGACGAGATTGCCGAACTGTATCTTGAGGAGCAGGAACCTACCAACCTCCAGATCAAGGCCGCTATCCGACGTGCTACTATCGCCCGAACTTTCACTCCTGTCATGATGGGTTCTGCTCTTGCCGACAAGGGTGTTCAGCCTATGCTCGACGCTGTTTGTGATTACCTGCCCAATCCCTCTGAAATTGAGAACACTGGTTTGGACAAGTCCCAGGGCGAGAAGACTGTTAAGCTGGTTCCCTATGACTCTCTTCCCTTCGTCGGTCTTGCCTTCAAGCTTGAGGAGAACAATTATGGTCAACTCACCTACATCCGCGTCTACCAGGGCAAGCTGAGCAAGGGTACCTACCTGTTCAACTCTCGAACTGACAAGAAGGTCCGAATTCCCCGTATTGTCCGCATGCACTCCAACGAAATGGAGGATGTCTCCGAGGTTGGCGCTGGTGAAATTTGCGCTGTTTTTGGCGTCGACTGTGCCTCCGGTGATACCTTCACTGACGGAGGTCTCCCCTACACTATGTCTTCCATGTTCGTTCCTGATGCTGTCATGTCTCTTTCCATCAAGCCCAAGCGAACTGGTGATGCCGACAACTTCAGTAAGGCTATGAACCGATTCCAGCGCGAGGATCCTACTTTCCGTGTCCACGTTGACGCCGAGAGTGAGGAGACTATCATTTCTGGTATGGGTGAATTACACCTTGAGGTCTATGTGGAACGTCTCCGACGCGAGTACAAGACTGAGTGTGTCACTGGCCAGCCCCGTGTTGCCTACAGAGAGACAATTGCCCGAAGAGCCGATTATGACTACCTTCTGAAGCGACAGAGTGGTGGTCCTGGTGACTTCGCCCGTGTTGCTGGATGGATTGAGCCAAACGACAAGCCTGATGAGAATCATTATGAGAGCCAGGTCGTTGGTGGTCATATTCCCGACAAGTTCCTCTCTGCCTGTGCTAAGGGTTTCGACGCTGTCTGTGAGAAGGGTCCTCTCCTGGGCCACAAGGTTATCGGTGCCAAGATGGTTGTCAACGATGGTGCTACTCACGTCACCGATTCTTCCGATTATGCCTTCAACTTGGCCACCCAGATGGCTTTCAAGAAGGCTTTCTCCGATGCTGGTGGTCAGGTGCTCGAACCCCTCATGAAGACCACTATCACTGCCCCCAACGAGTTCCAGGGTAACATTCTCATGCTTATGAACAAGCGCAACGCCACCATTCACGATACCGATATTGGTAGTGAGGATTTCACACTCATCTGTGACTGCAGTCTGAACGCCATGTTCGGCTTCAGCTCTCAGCTTCGTGCTGCCACTCAGGGCAAGGGCGAGTTCAGCATGGAGTTCAGCCACTACGCCCCTGCTCCTCCTCATCTTCAGTATGTATCTCTGCATCATTGCGAAAGAAAAGGCACTAACAGCTTTATAGAAAGGAACTGGTCGCCAAGTATCAGGCTGAGCTTGAGGCCAAGCGAACCAAATAAGCTAGTCACTGGAGCTGAAGATGTATCATGGCCCAACACATCAGTGATGTAACGGCCTAAGCATAAACAATGCTGTCTATGCTATTGTATAACACACACGAATGGGTGCACGATCTTGTAACATAATATCATACGAAAATGACTCCTTGGTAGAGGCTTGGAAGTCAACGATACACAAATGAATTGTAGAAGCTGGATGGGGCACCTCTTTTGACCGAGGTATTTAGAAAAGATGGATAGAAAAACTTATACCATATACAATCCTCTCTAGATCTTTAAACAAACGAATCACACGGATTTCCAAGCTGTATCCAAAAACTAGCTGCATCATATGTTCATACAGCATGGGATATCTGATATAGCTACCAACTTTTGATGTTTTGCATATTTTACAGGCGTCGGAGAATGTCAGTGACAACCTCCTCGGTAGTGGCCTTGCCACCCAGGTCGGGGCTCAGGAGCTTGCCCTCCTCAAGATTACCATCAACAGCAGCGTAGATCTTGGCAGCAGCCTCCTCCTCGTTGAGGAACTCGAGCATCAGAGCAGTGGATCGGAGAGTCGCGATGGGGTTGGCGATGTTCTGGCCCTGAATATCGGGAGCACTGCCGTGGCAAGGTTCGCCAATAGCGAAGCCCTCACCAACGTTGGCACTAGGGACGAGACCCAAGCTGCCGACAAGAGCAGCAGCACCGTCGGAGAGAATGTCACCGTACAGGTTGGGAGCGACAATGACGTCGTAGTCCTCGGGCTGACGGAAGAGCTTGTAAACCATAGAGTCGACGATCTGCTCCTCAACGGCAACAGACGAGAACTTGGGATCGGCGAGGGCCTTTTTGGAGGTAGCGCGGAAGAGACCGTCGGTCTGGGACAGGACGTTGGACTTGTGGGTGATGGTGACAAGAGGAGACTTGTGAATGCTAGAGGCACCAGCATCGCGGATCTTCTGGCGACGCAGAGCAATGTCACCAGCCATGGTAGCAATGCGGAACGAAGCCTTCTCGGAAATGCGCTTAATAGCCTCGGCAACCTTGCCCTCGGGAGTCTCATGGGTCTGCTCCTGCTTGACGTACAGATCCTCAGTGTTCTCGCGGACAATGACCATGTCGATAGGCTTGGCAGCGGTCATGACAGTCTTGACGGGACGAACATTGGCGTAGAGGTCGAGCTTCTTTCGCAGAGCGACGATGGGCGATGAGTAACCCTTGACAGCCTGCGTAGGCGAGCTCACAGCTCCAAAAAGCGCACCATCGCACTCGTTCTTGAGAATTTCGACAGTCTTGTCGGGGAGCGCAGCGCCGGTCTGCTCAAAGGTCTCGAAGCCAGCCTTGAGGTCGACAAAGTCGAATTTGAGGCCAAGAGATGCGGGAAGAGCTTCGAGAATGCGGCGGCCGGCGGGGATGACCTCCTTGCCTATACCGTCACCGGGGATGAGGCCTGTAAGTCACCATGTCAGCTACATATTGGATCAAGTTGGCGGTTGCATGCTGTACCGATTCTGAGGGTGCGGAAAGACATGATGGGCACAATTGGAGTTGAGAAGAAGTTCAAGTTCTTTTGTCCGAAAACCGGAACGGGTAAGAAATGTTGTATGGATTTTTGGTATCGGGTAAAAAGTGGCCAGGCCGATGACGCCAAGCATAGGTAAAAAGTTTATGTTGGCTGCACTTTTGAGTTTCAATTGACAATATATCCTGTTCATTTCAAGATGTTTTCCCACATTCTGTTTCTTAATAACATCTCCATCAAGTATACTGACATATCTGAACAACAAACATCCGTGTATACTAATCTTGTCTGGGAGCATTTATTGTTGGCCGATACTCGGCTCACATCTGATATCAATTAAGTCACGCCAACAACGAGATGGATCTAATCCTGGTTCTCATACGACGTGAGCGCATAATCGATGATCCAACAAAAGAGTCCTTGGATGTCAATGGTCCACTGGATATGATTTACCTGGAACGAGAGCTTCGATCGGAGGATGTGGGGAGGGCATATGAGACACAGCAGCCCCCACACAAGCTCATGCGTGCCAATATCACCATGAAAGTTCAAAGCGTCCATTGAAAACTTAAGTTGCACGGGAAAATATTATTGGATGAACCTGTAGGATAGCCGCGAGGGAGCCGAAGGAATAACTTCAGAGCCGAGACAACGTGGGAGAAGCGGAGGCATGGGATGGGATGAAATGAATTAAAATCAGGGGTAATTATATGAATGGTGTGGTACGTATTCGTAGTCAAACTGCCAATATTAGTCTGCGGCCGGTCCGTCCCATGTTGAGGTGATCTTGTGTGTGCTCATTTCGACTGATTTGAGCCATTCGTGATTGCATTCGATTCCTCCTCTCTGATGGAGCATTGGCTGGTGTTTGACGGCCAATGCTGCATAACAATCCTTTGCCAAACGTGGCAGTCTAGGAATAGCTTAGTAGCTAGCTACTAATAACCATGATATGTAGCTCCTTATTGTTTCATGTTCTCAGGCGCCTTTGAGGGGCCGAGTGTCGAGGACACTTGTTGGCTTGATACATAGTTGATGAG
Organism: Fusarium gaditjirri; assembly: GCA_013266175.1. NCBI lineage: Eukaryota > Fungi > Ascomycota > Sordariomycetes > Hypocreales > Nectriaceae > Fusarium > Fusarium gaditjirri. The sequence continues at coordinate 63,095 of JABFAI010000046.1, read as the reverse complement.
ATTATACTGTCACTGTGCCGGTAATCATGGTGAACTCTCATCATGATTGTAATTTACTTTGTCCCTGGCTAAGCCTGATGTGAACGAGATCCATTCAGTGCCTCATTTCGACTGGATCCTTGTCTGAGCACCGCCCAAGCCTGGCTCCATCCAATCCAGTCTATCGCCTTGCTAGTCAATGTTACCGAGCAATTGACTTGCTGCCAGAGTAACTTGGGATTCTGGACATGAAAATTCGTGAGGCAGGGCCTTTTTGATGACTCAAGATAACGTCTAGTTGCTGTGCGAGTGATGGTCTGCGTTTCATGTGGAATGATTTGGCTGGTTGCCGAGCTTCAGTAGTTGTCTGTACACCATCTCGATATTGTAGTACATGAGCGTTATGTTGAAGACTTACCTGGTGGTCTGTCCAACTCTTGTACCGCCCTGTGATCGTAGCCCCTATTATTCTGCAAGAAGCGATTCTCTGCAGGTTGCCAGTCCCTCCACCATCCGCCTCCACCTACCGAAGCAATTTAGCCCCATGAGATACATCCATAGGAAAGTATACAACAAGCGCTGAAACGCCTCCTGGAATACCTCACTAGGCCAGCTACAGCAGGTACCCCTTGTTTGACGGCTCGCCCCTCAATCCACTAACGGCCTGTGCCTGACCTGAGGAGCCCCGTCGTATCTGTCTGATGTACCTCAAGGAGCAAGGTACAGGTACCCTGCCTCCTATGCGACTGGACGCCGCTCATAACCAGCCAGACATCACCTCGTCCCATCTTGTCTTTATCCTAATCCCTATCCATTCACAACACGCGCTCAACTTTAGAACTCGCTGAATTTGCGTATAACGGACACCTCAAAAAGACCTCGAGGTCGCCTGACCCAACTTGCATATTGTCCAGCTCGTCTCGCCTGAGAGCCCTCAGCAACAATGAGTCAGGTTAAGAACCTCCGCGCCATGTTCGAGAACAAGGGCGACACGAGCCCGCCTGACAGAGGCCGATCATCTGGCGCTTCTACTCCGGTTCAAGGTACGACCGATACTCTCGCGACATGATGTCAAGAATGAGCGCGCATTTCCTGGCTGGCGGCATACATTTTCAGAGCTGTTGCGAGATGCAACTTTCAAGTTAGGAAAGCCGTTAAAAAAGCTTGCTCTAATTGTCCCTGCCCTGGATTCGTGCCCACAATAGCTCTCAGCGTCATTCTTTCATACCTACCGTGTCCTTCCCGCCCATCTTTCTCTCCCTTTAACCCCTTGCTGATCAAAACCTGTTTTCTGTCTCCACAGGCTCCGGCACAGGCACAGGCAACAGCGGAACCGAATCACCTGTCCGGCCACTGTCAAAAGTCAGAACAAGCTTTGTTGCCATTGAAAAAGACGGAAGGATAGGCCTTAGGAGAGATCCCAGCCACGAATCCAGTGTATCACGCCGTCGATTAAGCATGGACACCGATGCAGAATCCGTTTCCACTGTCCCGGACAAGCCATCTGCGTCGCTTGAAGATGCGCCACGCGCAAGCAAGCCTTTCTTCCAAGAAGCAATCCCAGAGTCGCCCAGTCACCTAGTTGATCCCCCAAAGACACCCACGGAGCAAATAGGAGCGGTCACCGACGAGCCAAGTGTCAACCCCGACAAGAATGTAGACGAGGAGGAGCCATCACCTTCATTGCTACCGGCAGAGCCTGTCACGACAGAGCTTGTTCCAGATTCGCCGAAGAAGGAAAACAAGCCCCCAGCAGCTCATGCAGGTGCCAATGGCAAGGCTAAGGTCGAGAACATGAAAGAAGCAAAAGAGCCAAAGCAGACAGCTCCCACAGCGACTGCAAAGGCTAGCGCTCCCAAGAAACCAACTACCACTCGACCCAGCACCATTTCCACGAAAGCTCCGAACACCAAGCCTCCAGCAAAGTCTCCTTCCACAACGAGGCCAACAGTAAGCGCCACACACAAGCCTGAGCCCAAACCAGCTCCTAAGACTGCTTCGGCACCAAAGAAGGAGACAAAACCGGCACCAAGGACTACGCCAACAGCTACACGATCTTCAGCGACCAGCGCAACCAAGAAGCCTCAGCCACTGAAGCCCACCCCTAGCGATGCTCCCTTTGTGAAACCAAAGCCCAAGTCTCCCACGAAACCTGTGCACCTCCCTGCTTCTCTCATGGCCCCAACTGCATCCTCCGGTGCCAAGACAGGTCGTCAGGTTCAACCTTCGACCAGCTCACAGAATCTCAGCCTACCTGCTCGCCCAGCCAGCCGGGCGAGCGCGACAGGAGCTGGCGCCAGTACTGGCAAAACCGTCAAGCGTCAACCTTCGAACGTCGGCCGTTCACGGCCAAGCCTTGGCCCTCCTCCCAAGAAGGCCTCTGATCCTGTTCACCCCAAGAAGGAAGCACCGGTCGATGAGAGCTTTTTGGCCCGCATGATGCGACCAACACAAGCTTCCGCTCAAAAGACTTCCGAGAAAGTACCTACAACACCGCCCAAGAAGACAGCAAAACGGCCAACATCTTCAGGAGCCGATGCCACACGCCGTGAGAGCAGCATGAAAACTCCGGGAAGCGCCAAGAAACCTGCCAGGAAGGCAACTGAATCCAAGTCAGTGACGAGTTCAGTCGCCTCAGACGAGACCTCCAAGGTTGAGCCCGTGGTTGAAGAGAAGGTACCCGAGCCTGCTAAGCCAGCAAGCCCCGAGGTGCCCGAGATTGAAACCGAAGTACCCAAGACCAATAATGTTCCTGAGGACTTCAAGAAGCCTGAACCAGGGCCCGTTGTGGAGGACGCTCCTGTTGAAGTCGAGGAGCCCGTTCCAGAGGAACCCCAAGCCGAGGTTAACCCTAAGGAATCGAGCAAGGAGGAGCAGGAGAAGAAGGGAGACGTTCTCTCTATCACCCCCGAGATGCCCAAAGAGGAGAAGCCTGTTGATGTTCTCGAAACCACCGCTGCTGAGGAGCCCATCGCCTCTCCCAAGGAGACTCCTGCTGATGGGTCTGAGGAGTCCAGGGAGCAGGAGCCCACGACTGAATCTAAGAAGCCAATTGATAACGACGATATTGTTCCTCTCGTGGAGGAGGGCTCTACTCAATCCCCTGTTGTCGTCGAGGAGACAAACAATGCATCAGCCACCGATCCTGAACCAGAGACCACGGAAAAGATAATTCCCTTGTTGGAGAAGGATGTCGAGTCAGCCGAGACAGAGACGGCAGAGAATAAGGGCAACAACCAGATTGACATCATAAACAGGAATAATACCGAGGAGGACGAGAAGGCCGCTGAGGCTGTTGAAGAGAAGGATAGCACTCGAGAGAAGATTGACGAAGAGAAGAAGGAAGACCAGGAAATCGTTACCAAGACGGAATAAACTTGGGACAGATTGGGAGAGATACAAGATTGCTGATTTAGCCATGGAGGAGGGGATGTACTTTTTGAGCCGTTGTATAGATATCTGTTTTAAGCGAAGGCGAATGGTGATTTTATCGCATACTTATTGTAAAAAGAACATCTGAAAACGAGATTGCGAGATAACAAGAATACTGATAATGCGAAAGGCAGTTTCTCATGCTGAGATTGGTTTTTGATATACAAACCGTCCTTGTAGGACTTGATCTAGTTGTACCATACAAGCTTCCCTATTTATCGACATGAAAGCATATAGGCCCCAACCACCACCCAAACAAATTCTCCACTAGATATCCATGCTTATGAAACCCGGCATACTAACAGACCGCCCGTTTTTCTCGCGAGTGCCTCCCTCACTTCCAGCATTCCCTTCGACGTCGACACAAACATGCACTCGCCAAGATTTAACCCCGGCACGACACCACCACTCACTTTTGTAGGAAACCCTCTCGCCAATCTAGCCAGCTCTGCAATGTTGGCCGTCATAAGGCGCTTCGGCGTGCTAATAGCATTGGCATTTTCGAGGACGGGCTTACCGTCCCAGTACTTAAGGCCGAGCCACAGGCGCATCTTGGCTACATTGGCGTTTGTCACCTGCACTGGAGACTCAGAAACCATCTGCTCGAGGGTTGGGGGATGAGGACCGGAGCGGTAGACTGCCGAGAAGAAACCTGATCGGTGAAGAGCCAGGGCGAGTTGAAGGTTGTATTTGCAATTCTTGACGGATGTTATACCCAGGCGGGCTTTAGAGGCGTTTTGGAGATGCGAACACATGTTCGCGATATTGGTGACTGAGGGCATGATGGGCGGTCTAGATAATGGAAGATGTTGATTCGAGTGAAGGAGGGTTTGGTCGTCTCGATGAAGAAGATCGTCTTTTGGTTCTACGTTGATGCTTTGTCAACATTAGTTTCCTTGCAGCTCCTATCTCGGAATTTGATCTGGAATCGTCGAACTCACCACTAGAAGAAGCAAGACAAGGTCTTCGAATTCAGGAGATCTATTGACCGAGACAAAATCTCCCAACTTTAATTGTGGAAGATTCAGAGCGAGAAAATGCCGGCCAGTATCGCGATTTCAACGAGACTCTCGGTAGAGCGTCGTAGATCCGGGCCAAAAATTCAGAAGTTCGAAGAATGACTAAGCCGAATATTGGCTAAGCGCATATCGTTGTATTAATGTATAAGAATAGCCTGACGATGAATGCATGCTCTACCGTTTATAGGTAGTGACAGAAATAAAGATAGTAATGCTATATTGTGCGCTATTATTGAGAATTTGATGTTGATGAATTACGAGTAATTTGAACTTATTCTTGACTAAGAGTGGTGGTGCTGCAAATCGCCATAGACTGATCGGAACTTTAGAGATCAACCATACATTTGACACGCATGCGACTAATTCAGTGGATTCATGTGTAGTAGGGAAGGCCTTTTTGGGATCGAAGGTTGACGTTCTTACGTTTCTTCCAAGTTTGGTCCTGCTTATGTCGGTTTTAGTTCTATATTACAATTTGACCTTGAATTATAGCCAACTTTTCCTGCAACTGAGCAGTGATACATGATTTCTAATAAGTAAGCGAAGATTTCCACTAACACATCGTATCAATACGACGGCGGGGTTCCCTCACGAGGAAAGCTGTCGAACAGCCTTGATCATAGCAGAAAATGACCGTCGGTACCTATATGCAAACACCGTGGCTGAAACCAAGAAAGGACTGGCCACCAGAGTCAAGAAACTTCGCACCAATATCCTGCCTTGGGCATCACTTTTGTTGATGACGTCCAGATAGCTCTCGTTGCTGAAGCTGACTCGGGAGTACTTCGTCTGCCAGCCAAGGCGAGGGAAGTACACGCTCATCATCTCTTCGAGATACTTTCTCAATCTGTAACGTTTTGACAGGACCGAGGATCGCATCTCGACATAATTTTGCAGGGCAAGATCGTTGATTGCATGGGCATCGGCTGGCCGAACCGCTGAGTATTCCGCCAATGCAAGTGACCGCTGGAATGCTGGCTCAGGTTTAGATGGCTCGCGGGCAGGATTATTGGACTCATCAATCTGAACGTGTTTGTCAAGTATTGAAAAGAGAATCCGCACATCCTCCATGCCCGCATTCATGCCTTGGCCATAGAAAGGCACCATGGCATGAGCAGCATCACCAACAATAACGCAAGAAGAGCCATAATGGTACGGCTTGCACTTGAGGCTGATAAGTGGGAGGTGAGGATTTGTGTTGAAAGATCCAATCAACTCCTCGCCTGGTATCAAGTCCGTAACGCCTGGGAAATGGCTGTCGAAAAAGGCCGGAACGCTGGCAGGGTTATTCTCAAGATCTGAGAAATCCTTGCTAGGCATAAAGAGTGTGCATGTGAATGAGCCATCCTAAGCAAAAGAGTCAATAAATTGTGGATAAATAAAAGAAACGAATGAGAACATACATCGCTAGGAATAGCAATGAACATGAAATCCTTGCCGGGCCAAATATGCAAGTGATTAGGCGATATCCGGAACTTGGCCATTGGATCGGCTGTTTCATCTGTTTTGAGTGGCTTGAGCTGGAACTCGCACCATAGAGTATCAATGTACTCCTGCTGGTAGTTCATCCGGGTAAACTTCATAAGATGGTAGCGAACAGCAGAATGGGCACCGTCAGCTCCAATCATAAGATCGAAGGAAATATCAATTTCCTTGGGGCGAGACTCCTCGGACGGCTTTGCATCGGCCACTTCAAACCAAGCCTTGCGTTCGCGATAGTCGGCGCCTGTGAGCTTGTGGTTAAAGAATAACTTGACATTAGGCATATTATCCAGGATATCGAGCAATCGCTTGTTCAGGCCTGCCCGATCGATGGCGTGAATTGCCTATTCCAATCGTCAGTTTCACATGCAACGCGGGAGTTGAGGCAATTATGCATACTCGTCCCTTGACATCGTAGTCTTGCGACTGCTCAAAGAGGGCTCCAGTCGGGCCTCTGCCATGAATCATACGACCTCTCATTGGAATTGTTGTCGACATGACATGGTCAAGGAGGCCCGGTTGGCCAGCATGGCGCATAGCATTGATTCCACGCTCTGAAATTGCGAGATTGATAGATTTTGTAAAGTTGAGTGGGATAGTGCTGGGATCCCGGAGGTCTGGACCAGTCAGCGAATGCGCCTCTCGAACGGTTGAAGAGAATTTTCTTAAAAGATCTCATGAGAAACCTCATACGCAGCTCTTCGCAAGTTGTGAGAGCTTCAAACGAGCCTCCTCGGGGCTCCGGAACTTATTCGAGTCTTTCGCGATGCGCCAATGGGAAACATGTTAGAAAAAGTCACTTACCCGGCCGCAACTCATAAACTTCAACTTCATGGCCCCTCTGAGCAGCATACAAAGCCGCCAGAGAACCAACAGGGCCAGCACCTACAACAACAATCTTCTGAGGTTTGACCATCTTGCTCGTGAGGTTTTCCAAGGACGAACGGAGACGAAGAATGACGAGAGACGGCGAGATATTAAGGTCGCCCATACCAATAGATCGAGGACCGATTCAAGCCCCGATAGGGCCGGCTGTTACTGTTGCATCAAAGCGATAGCGGCCGGCCGGAAGCGGGGGCCCACTTTGTCCACTGTAGAAGAGCCAAGAACAACCTTACAATCACCCACAAGGCCACTTACTAACCCCGGCATTCGGGTTTCTAGTAAGTAAGTGCCGCTGAAAGTTAAAGAAAATGGTCTAGGTCTCAAGCGACTAGATTTGGACTATGGTCCAATGAAGAGGCCGCTAGCTGTGACCAAGTGAGTGTCTTCTGACTGCTCCGATGAGCCGTTGTTGTTCAGATAGAGTGAAACCGGTGCAAGTATCAGTGTTGCTAGCATGTTGTCCTTGATGGCCCAGCGCTCCCTTCAAAGCGTATTCCTTAGCTGTCTTGCTGGTCTTGTGCAGGTCAAGTCTACCTATATGTATCCGGCTCCAAATCCCCCAGGTCTCACAACTGTCTCCTCAGAAATGACATGCTCTATCCAATGTAACACTGATATCATGGAACGGTTCTCAACTCAGACGATCAGAAACTCGGATCATTAGCGAGATATAAGTTTCAGAATTTTTCTCGTAGAGATCAATTTGAGTTCCTTGTGCTTCACATGCTCAGCCTTCAGCGAAGCACTAACACGCTCGCATGGGCCACCGTTAGAGACCACGTCTCCGTTATGTCACAAACCCCCACTTACCAAAAACAGCACCGTTTACAGTTGAGCGCTAACAGCCTATGTTAGTGGAAGCATATGCATAAAATTGCACAAAATATTTTCAACTGCCCCACCTACTCAGGCTTTGTTAGAGAAGCTCCAGACCATCGCTGAGCGTAACTGGCCATTGTTAGCGACTACCCTTATCGACGCTTATCAACCTGCAGCAAACGGGGCCGAGTCGATCTTTTGCTCTCGTCTGAATGTTGCACCACGAGCCACGACTCTTCGACTACACTGTTTGGCGCTTTGTGATCGCTTTTTAATTGCTCGACAAACTCTCACTACAGGCCCCAATTTCTTCATTTGTACATTCATTTTCGCACGATACAATCTGTTTACCCCAGTACATACATCGATACCAACACAATGACTGCTGATCCCCCCGCCAAGAAAGAGTGCATGGGCGCCGATTGCCAGAATGAAGCTGGATCCCTCCAATGCCCAACTTGTCTGAAGCTGGGAGTCAAGGACAGTTTCTTTTGCTCTCAGGAGTGCTTTAAGAGAAACTGGGTACGTGGATTTAGCTCTTTGCGACAGCGAAAGAAACTAACCCCGTCACAGGGCATCCACAAGACAATGCACAAGTCGCAAAGTAATATCCTCCACCACCTGAAAGCTCCGAAAGCAATCTCACCAGATCCAGCTACCGGCTATTATAACCCGTTCCCCAACTTTCCGTACTCTGGAACCCTGCGACCCGTCTATCCTCTATCGCCGCACCGAACTCTTCCTCAGTCGATTCCTCACCCCGTGTGGTGGCAAGACGGCAATCCCAGATACAGCCGATCCATCACCAACCGTAACAAGATCGAAATTCTCGACAAGAAGGGCCAGGATGCTATGCGAAAGAGCTGTAAGCTTGCGCGAGAGGTCCTCGACATCGCGGCCGCTGCCGCCAAGCCTGGCGTGACGACCGACTACATCGATGAGATCGTTCACAAGGCCTGTATTGAGCGAAACGTACGTATTGAGAATTACCCACGAAAATCCGAAGAGCAGCAGTCTTTTTGTGATAGCTAACTCGACTAAGTCCTACCCTTCTCCTCTGAACTATAACAACTTCCCCAAGTCTTGCTGCACGTCCGTTAACGAAGTCATCTGTCACGGTATTCCTGACCAGCGTGTACTGCTAGATGGTGATATTCTCAACATCGACGTTTCCCTGTACCACGAAGGGTACCATGCCGACTTGAACGAGACATATTACATTGGAGACAGGGCCAAGGCCGACCCCGACACTGTTCGTGTGGTTGAGACAGCACGACAATGCTTGGATGAGTCTATCAAGGCCGTCAAGCCCGGCACTTTGATCCGAGAGTTTGGTAATATTATTGAGAAGCACGCCAAGAAGCACAACTGCAGCGTTATCCGAACTTACTGTGGCCACGGAGTCGGCAAGCTTTTCCATTGCCCTCCTAATGTTCCTCACTATGCCAAGAACAAGACTGTCGGAGAGTGCAAGCCCGGAATGACCTTTACTATTGAGCCCATGATTGCTCTGGGCAAGTACAGAGATATTACTTGGCCTGATAACTGGACCAGCACCACTATCGATGGCAAGCTGACAGCTCAGTTCGGTAAGTCTCCTTTGGAAGTGTGGTAGTGACGTGGGCTAATATGAATCGCAGAGCACACTCTCCTAGTTACAGAAGATGGAGTCGAGATTTTGACCGCGAGACAGCCGGATTCTCCTGGTGGTGCCCTACCGATGCCTGGTGCCGAGAACGGAGAGACTCAGGCATAGAGCGTTATGAGGATTGATATATAAAGAAATCATATGTTTTGGCGATATCATGTTCTGGAGTTGGTGGGGATGAGGGGTTGTTGGCTGATTGGTGGTACACTATAACGGCGAGCAGTGAGGCATGAACCCAAAATTGATACATTGACACGCTTTTGGTTCAAAATTTTAGTGGTTGATAGACACTTATTTTACTACAGAGGCATGTAAACAATGATTTCAATGGATATCGACATTGATCTGCCCTGCTTGGCTAGCTTGGTCAAGCCAGGCTATACGTCGTTACATCATTGTCGATGTCCGTGTGCATGTCCCCGGATGCAGGCTTATCTAGCTGTGGAGTGACGCAAATGGCTCTCGCTGTCAAAAGTTGGAGAGTAATTAACCCTGCCTCTCGAAAGTTCAGTGATCCCTCCAGCCACATGCAGGCGTCACTTGGCCACGCCATCCGCCGTGGAAGGCGTTTTCAGGACAGGGGATCAAGGTAGAGGCCGCTGGGATTACAGGGGGGTTTCAGCACAATGTCCTGCTGTCAGCTTCGAGGGTGTACCCTGAGCTGTCGCCGCTTCCATCATCGCGGCTAGGTAGTTTTTATCTGACCAGCCCAGGAACCCAACCCAACCTAACCTCTCCAGGTCCACCTCCACCATATCTCCACCAGAACTCACCACCGCTACCACTCCCACTAAGTTACCACTTCCACACCATCCATTGCCCGCCACCAAGATTTCTCCTCTTCCACCCTGTTATTCCCCTCACGCTCCGTGACATAGAAATCCTCGCTGCAAGGCAACTTTGGCATATTCGGCTACCCAGAGCTTTTCGCGAATTGTACCACTCCGAAGCTTATCATCCCTCGCCTTGCACCACGATCTGCAGCCTGTGACAAAGCTTGTCAAACAGCTGTCCTCGACCGACATCGTCATCCCAACTCGATCACCAATCCCCAACGTCACATTTACACTCTAGCCCAAGATGATGTCTGGAGAAGCTTGGTTGTTTCTGTTGTCGGTGCTTATCAACGCCGTCAACCTCTTTTTACAGGTTTTCTTCACTATTATGTACAGTGATTTGGAATGGTATGGTTCCCATGGCTCTCCTAAGCGCTGTTGTCTAGGGTGTCAAACTTTGCGCCTCAGATGCGCGTATTCAAAAGATTTGATGGGATGAAAACTAATCGCATATGATAACAGTGATTATATTAACCCCATTGACCTCTGCAACCGACTCAATACCTATATCATCCCCGAGGCTGCTGTGCATGGTTTCTTGACCTTTCTCTTCCTCATCAACGGTTACTGGATCCCTCTCATTCTCAACTTGCCTCTCCTTGGCTGGAACGTCAAGAAGTACGTTGACTTCCCCCCGAATTTGCGACAATAGACTGACCATGGCTAGGATTATTGACAACACTCACCTCCTCGATGCGACTGAAATCTTCCGCAAGCTCAATGTTCACAAGAAGGTATGTGGTCTAGCTTGACTCGTATCAAAGCACAGCATTAACACAACGACAGGAATCTTTCTTTAAGCTTGGCTTCCACTTGCTCATGTTCTTCTTCTACCTCTACAGCATGATTGTTGCTCTTATCCGAGACGAGTCCTCCTAAAATGCTACCCCTCTCGAATGAGCCGCGGTCCGATTATCACCGATGTTAGGCATTGTTTGGCTACGTCAGATAGGACAGATCGCAACATCTTAACAAGCTGGTCGAGCTTAGCTGACACCCAGAGCCGAGTCGACTAGTCACGCGACGACAAGAACAAGAGAACACGATATGAATCTGCTACGGCAGTACATAACGAGTGGAAGACAGTATAGACTGATGATGATGGGGTTTTTTTTTAAGAGGCGGGCTTGGCGTATATATCCTGGTATCATGCCAGCTGGCGCTCTGGTTGATTACTTCATGAAGGCGGTGGGTGGCATGTTCTGTTGGAGACTGAGGCATTGATCGCACTTGGCGGTGGCCTCGTCCCGTCATCCTTCAGCGTTTGAGCCCGATGTGATAATTGATTAATGACCGAACAAAATGGCCAGTTTTGATGCTTTGGATGAAATGTATAGTTTCTTTATGTACAGTATATGGCTTACAACTCATGACAAATACTTCTCGTATCAGTTAAGGTACTCGAGCTTGAACGGCCAAACCCTATTTACCTAGGCTCCTTAGGTATGGGAAGAGAACCCAGGGCCTTTATCCTAAACCCAAAAGCTTAGGTGAATTCAGTATTGATTTGATAGGTCTTAGGTCAGACCACCTTATCTAGAGACCTGAGAAGTTTTCTTCAATTCCTTGCTCCCTACCTACCTAGGTACTTAAGGTATGTCATTGTGATTCGTGATCGTAGTCACGTGATTGTTTCTGGTTTCGCGATTTGCTCTGTCGCGCTTGCAAGTCCATTGAGACTTTCAACGTTTCCACCAATAAGTTACCTAAATAACGAGACCCTGTGGCAGCTTTCATCACAGAAGTCAGAATTAGATAAGATTTATCTGCTTCAATAATTCGACTGCTGCCTTAACCAAGCAGTACAAGTACCAGTTATCTCTTTTGTTCTTCATCATCAGCAGCTCGGTCAACCTTCTTTCCTTCAACCTACCCAAAGGAATATTCCCTTCATCATGGCGGACTTCGGGGAATACCCGCCAAATATGGCGCCGCAAGATGCGCTCATAGTTCGAGAACAAGCTGAACCTGAACATGCTGTCGTACCTTATTCCGCCGAAGACCTATCGCGCCCCAAGGCTGGACCATTAAACCCGTTCAAGGACGAGAACAACCTTTTGAAGCGCAAGAGTGTCCCGACTGGACACGCAGAGGAGACTTTTCTAAGCGAACACACATTCCGAAGCAAGCATCGTGCTATCGAGCGACGAGGTGGCCCTGAACGAGAGTACCAAACGAATGCAGAGCAAAAAGCAGAGGCTGCCAGGATACGAGCTGGGCGAGAAAGCAAGGGCAGCGCGACAATTGCGGAGGGACCTGGGTCTTATGTTGGACCTTGGGCACGATACAAAAAGGCAGAATATGAGGTCGTTGCGGACGACGAAGAATTGGCAAGCGATGAGGAATATGAGATTGTTGAAGAGGAGGAAGAGGTAGTCGAGAGTGGAACAATTGTCAAGGCACCAACCAAGGCTTTGGAACGACGGAAGGAGGCCGAGGAGATGGGCGACGAGACGACGACGTTTCACGGATCCGCCGAGTACGATTACCAGGGCAGAACTTATATGCATGTTCCCCAAGACTTGGACATCGACCTTCGAAAAGAGGTGGGAAGCGTCACCAACTTTATCCCCAAGAAACAGATTCACTCTTGGAAGAGCCATTCCAAGGCGATTACGGCGCTACGCTTCTTCCCTTCTTCTGGACATTTGCTCCTATCAGCCAGCGCCGACACTACCGTCAAGATCTTCGATGTCTACCACGAGCGGGAGCTCCTACGAACATATTCTGGACACTCAAAAGCTATTTCAGATATTTGCTTCAACACATCGGGCACTCAGTTCCTCTCTTCTTCTTACGATCGCATGATCAAGCTCTGGGATACTGAGAAAGGTGTTTGTGTGAGCAAGTTCACGACTGGCAAGACTCCCCATGTCATCAAATTCAATCCTGATCCTGAGCATGCGAATGAGTTTTTGGCTGGTATGTCGGATAAGAAGATTGTCCAGTTCGATATTCGAACACCGAACGAGGTTGTCCAGGAGTACGATCATCACTTGGCTGCCATCAACACCATCACATTCGTTGATGAGAACCGACGCTTTATGACAACTTCTGACGACAAGTCTCTCCGAGCGTGGGATTACAACATTCCTGTCCCGATCAAATACATCGCTGAACCAGACATGTACCCCATGACCCGCGCAGCTCCCCACCCCAGCGGCAAATACGTCGCATATCAGAGTTCTGATAACCAGATTCTCGTCTACGGCGCAAACGACAAGTTCCGGCAGAATCGAAAGAAGAGCTACCGCGGCCACAACAACGCTGGTCTTGGCATCGATCTTGACTGCAGTCCTGATGGACAATTCCTTGCCTCAGGCGACTCTGGTGGTTACGTATGCTTCTGGGACTGGAAGACGTGTAAGATGTACCACAAGTTCAAGGCTGGCAACCAGGCTGTCACCACTGTCAAGTGGCATCCCCAAGAGACCAGTAAGGTGGTTACGGCGGGTCTGGATGGTGAAATTAGGTATTGGGATTAGAGGATGTATCGTTTGATGGATGGATGGATGGATAGACTGCATGGCGTGGCGTTTGGGAATAGATGAACACACATACAATTTACTGCTACTGCAATGGGCACTCGATTTGACAAGCTCGGGGAAGACAAACTTAGATCTCTATCCTAAGTGACGAAAAGACTTTGGTATATTTGGCATATCTTGCTAGGCACTTAGACCGATTAATCTTGACACGGTTAAGAACTTTGCTTCCTTGGGGATCAGGCCCCCCCTTTATTCTTGCGTGCCCGCGTGGCATGCTGATATTGATCCATCAAACGCCTCTTCTCCTTCACAAGGTTCCCATTCTCATCATAGTAGTCACCACCCTCATCGTTCCAAACAGTGTTCTTCTCGACGTAAGAGTTTGAATAGCCATGCTTGTCAGCCTGCCAGTCTCCATATTCCTCTTCATCGTCCGAAATCTCGCCCACCTCCTCAATCACAAATCTTGTACCTGTAGCAGGGCCGAAGCCATAAGGGAACCACTTCAGAGCAGCCGCTTTCCTAGCTTCCTTCTCACGTTGGATATCCCCAGGCGCTGTGCTTTTTGCTTCGGCGCGCTTCTTGGTCTTGGTCAGGCTGTAGAATTCCTCAGGGTCGGTCTGTACGTCTTTGAGGGCCTGCTTGGCTGCCTCTGAGCCGAGATCGAGGTGGATGACATAGCAGGGAATAATGGCTCGTTCATCGTGGACAATGTATTCGAAACCACCGTCGAAGTGCGAGTCATACCCTTCGATCAAGGGACCATGGCGTCCGTCACTCCCGGTATATGTGCGACCCATGATAGTAGCGCAGACAAATAACCTCATACTAGGCAGTATGCCAACTGGAGTCATCTCCCTCTGCCCACGAGCATAAGATATGGCATAGAAGGCCGCTTGGGATGAGTAAATTCCTCGATCAAATGCTATACCCGATCTAGGAGAGGCGACGACTTTTCCTTCGACTATATTTCCAGGCATCTTGAAACCATGGCGGACAATTGATCCTACTGACTGAAGAGGAGTACCGTGGAACGTCACACGAGGAGAAGTCATGTCCTGAATAATACTCTCATGGCTAAGTTGGGCTCGGACTTGGCCCCCCAGCTTCGAATGAGGCGGAATCCTGTCTCGTAAACTCGTCCCGCACGATCTCAGGTTTGTCTCCAGTGACTCCTGATAGCTCCAGAACCGCCTGACGAGGTCATGACGAAGAACAGATTCCATATGAATGACTCTCCACTCTTTGGGGATACCAGCTGCCAGTTCCTCGGGCGTTTTGCGGAGGATAGAGTAGGCTGTGTCTTGGATGGTTGATACATCGAGGCCGAAGGGGTTATTGATGACCTCACTCCAGTCTGATACTTCGTCTGCTGCGTATCCTTTTTCGTACTTTCCGGGTTTGGAAGACTCTTGGGTCAGTTCAAACTCGTGAATTGCTTCCAACGTCTGAAGAATGGCGATTTGCAGATCAAACTCCCTGACATTGCAAGAGCCGTCTACAAGGGCTGTTCTCATGATGGAGCGGACTTCTCCGCGAAGAGGATCTATTGACTTTCTTGAAAATGACCGATATGTATCAATGATTTGACATGAAATCATGGTCTGATGGTCCGCTGAGAGAACAAGCTGCATGGCTAGTTCGGCGAAACTGAAGTAAAAGACATCATTGCCAGAATTATTCTGATAATTCGACCAGCCCATCACACTTCTAGGAGTGTTTCCTTCAATGAGCGTGTAGGCTCCCATGATCTGTGATTGTTACTGTCGCTTTTCAAGATTGTTCACCAGCGTACGTGTAGATAGTTGGTGATGTTTGAAGATTGATAGTGTTGAGAAGACGGAGACATTGAAATATAGAGCAAAGGTGTTTGGTGTTGCGAAAAGAAGATGTGGTTTAGTTGAAGGAAATCTGTCCTTCATTAATAGCAGAATATATATATTGTATTCCAGGGGCCGTCACTATGCTTCTTCGGCGGTTGACTCATTCGGTGTCTTTGTTGAGGCTCAGCTTGACTTACTGTAGTGTAAGCAGGCACCCGGTGACTCCCCTAATGAACAAGCAGCGCGCCAGTTAAACTGACCATGTTCTATGAAGCTTTGAGATGTTTTACGTATAACTTTTAAGCTTGTCTCAGAAGACACAAAATGACAAGAAGAAATGATTGAGGCTGGGATATCTTGGAGCACAAGGGCTTCATGTGCATAATAAACAAAAAGACACCAACTGAAAACCAAATCAGATTTCAGGGCTAGGCATTTCATCCTTTGTATTATTTAGACCCCTATACCTAGAGTGGTTGCTCTTCTTCGCCCAACGCCGCTCCCATCTCCAAGGACCGAAGAATGACCCTATATCCAGGGCAACACAAATCCAACATCAAACATGGGCCAGAAGCTCCAATCCTGTCTCGAATGCTGGAACCAAAGCATCTCAGCGGTAAAAAAAGGAAAACCAAGCAAAGCAATGTCCCAATCGCCATGTGTTCTCTGTTTGATCACCACGATCTCCTCTCGTCCTCTTCTGTCCAGCCAGAGCACCCTCCACAGCGACATCTGAACCCATAGCGATAGAACAAATCGGCGGGAGTCAGCCCGCAACCATACGAAATGGTCAATTCTTCACCTTCCTTGATAGCATCCGCCTTGACTTTCATCTCAAGTACCTCTTCAGCCTTGTTGTAGTGGTATTCAACAGTCTGTCTCGGATGACATTTGTGATTGAAGCGGGACGCAATAGGGAAAAGGCCTGCTTCATCCCATACGCCTGTTGAAAAGCTAAACGCATCGTCAGAGCTATCTTGTTAGTTCTCCGACTCTCAACTTACCAATTTGTAGTCCAGACAGCCTTGATGCTCTGGGATTTACAGTAGAGATTAGCGTGGAGGCCCAGCGCGATGTCCTGCGAAGCCCGATCAAGTTTGTCGAATTCCTTGAACAGCGTGTTGTTATCGGCAGTGAATAGTGGTCTTTCGACGAGAATCTTGTCTCCGAACTTGAGGTCTTTGACAGCAAAGGCACCCCATCCCGCAATGAGGGATTGCTTAACAATGAAATAATCATTTTGAAAGAGAACAGACGTAGTGCGGGATGGTGTTCGAGGCAAGCCAGCAGGTTCCATGGCGGTGAGTTCGGGGCTTTCGATCGATTCCAGGGGCTCCAGACGAGGAAAGCGATAGACATACTCGAATGGCTCATCTCGATGAGCTGTGACATAGCGGATCAAACTAAAAATAAGAAAGACAGCGTCAACACAAACGACTTCCTCAACAATTCCTCAGTACCGTACTCTTCTGTTGTTTCCTCATACTCATCATCCGATCCAAAATCAAATTCCGAACTCGATGTAAAATCTGGTTCTGAGCCTGAAGTATCCCCATACTCAGTTGCGATGTCATCAAAGGGTCCTTGTTCATGGTTCTGAGGTGTCTCGTCGCCGTGTGGTGAATGGAATTCATCTGGAATGGATTCCGAGAGAATGTCCTCCTCTGTCTGAGCTTTGGTGGTCTAGCAGAGTGTGTTAATCCTGCAAGTAGTGAAGTTTGAAAGTGTTTGCACCTCTGTCTCATTGCCGTTACATGCTTTGGTTCCATCGCTACTCTTATCCAGCTCTGGCTTGACTTGGAGATCAAGAGTTGGAATGTCTTCAATGCTTAATGATGCTAGAGATGCACTGAGGACAGGCTCATCCGGTGGTTGAGAGTTATTGTCATCCATGATGGATAGGCACGATGAATGATGGCAAGGAAGAAGTGATGACAGGTATTTTAGGCGAGGCTTCAGGATATAAGTAAATAGAATGTCGAAGGAAGAGAATTAGAATAGCTGCGGTGAAGGCTTGATTGCTTACATAGGTATGGTTGGGTGATTGTGAATCACTGCGGACTCCTCGAGCATTGATGTGGGCAACGATAATGCAAATAGTGGTTGAGTTGTGGAAACCAAGCCAATTTTATAGCTGCGAAGGAGAATATAATGGATGCTATGAAATTGAAAAGAAACGTCAGAAATACTATGTAAGCCCTCGAAATTCCTGCTCGATGTATTTCTACTGCTCAGCAAGCAACGACAAAACACCTCATATATTCCAGCAAACCTCCAACCCCAACCATCCTCACCGATAAAACATTATTCACTTCACTGCAGCCATGTGACTACAAAAAACAATCTCCCCCAAGCACACAGCGCAAAGGAGGAGAAACTGGTCTTCTATTGCACGATTACCACTGCGAAACGCGTGAGGTCAGGTGATGGCACACGGCTCGCATCCCCAGCTTGACCGGCTTTGGGCATCATGTTCTAGACGTGAGGCGAGACTACAAGATACTGTCTAGGTATGAATACTGCTTTGCTGGATTCTGGATTGCCTAAGCTGTGAGTATGCATTGCATTGGCTGATTTGGTGAACAATGGCGGCATACCACGTTGCTTCAAGAAGGATGTAGATATTTCTTGCTTTTCATCTCTAAAATTTCAGTCTCATAATTACGTTGCTTATGTTTCCATGCCCGAAGCAGTAATCAGGTTTAAAGAAGAGAAATCATTCTAATGCTTCGCCAGTAAAACATCAAGCTCGCCTGTGCTAACATGGATATCGATAGTTTTCCATACCCCGGATGTACTCTTGCCCCAGTTTCTCATGAACTAAATGTCCCTTAGATTCGGCCCATGCATGACTCGATCTTGACTAACCTCAGCTTCGTATTTACCTTAGAGCTGTAGCCTTGTTCTCTCTGGGGCCTCTATCTGGCAGTCTCCATAATACACGCATGCCTCTCGTTTGCATCATGATGCTTGTCATCCGGATCCATGCAATAGAACACAATGCTGGGGTCCCGCAGACGAATAGTCACAGCCACACCACCTCTTTTTGGGCCGCAGTGGACAACTGGAAGAGCAGTCTGGACACTGCAGGCAGTTGGGCTTCTGCCACACACGCCGGCATCGGCAAACCCAGAGGTCCTGACCTGTTCTTGTCACGATGCAGTCAGATGGTGCGTGAAGTCCAGCCTTTACTCCACATCCGATACAGAAGCGGCGGAGGGGCACAAGCCGGTCTTGAGGCCCGGCCTCCTGCTCCGATACCAATCGGCCTTGCGGGTCAAAGTATGCCGTGTTGGCTTGCAACAGATCGAAGTGTTGCGGACTCCGTACACGGAAGCACCAGTAGCACTCCAAGTTTCCGGGTCTTTGATCTTTCTTCTTCTCACTGGCCCAATGTTGTGGGAAGTCTTTTGCTGCTCTGATAACCAACTCAAACTTATCTCGTAGCGTTGCCATGCGTTGGGGGTCTACTGTACGGTGAAAGTATCGGTTCACCATGGAGAGGAAGATGAGAGACTGGTAGTCCAAATTCGAAAATATGAGCCTCTGCACATCGTTTGGAAGCCTTTCTAATGGCGATAGCTTGGTTGTTTGAAGAACTTTTGGTAGCCAGGTTGGACAGCTCGATGCGTACTTCGGGTGGGAATATGAAGGGCGATTTAGCTCAGGTTCAAAAGCTCGGCCAACCGGGCCAGCATGTTGTCGTGGGATCAAAAGCATCGTTGATTAAGAAAAGTCAGCAAGAGTGTGTGTGATCTCGATAATATTCTGTGGGAGAGACGCGCCTCTATAAATGACTAGGTAGCCAAGGAAAGGTCAGACAGGGAAGTGTATGACATCCAACAATTTCCATACCAACCTAACCTACCTTATGCACGCCTCTGATGGCAAGCAAACAAGTAGTTGCGGCACCCACGATTTCACGTCGGATATGGGTCGAGGTGCAAGGGTGTTTGTGGTTCGTTCTCTAACCGACATCCTTCGACATTGTAGCTGTTGGTTGTGCATTGGGGCTGAGACAGGCAGCTCGTTAAGATAGTTGAAAGGCATCTCCTCTGCGCCTGATATTTACCCAACACTACATCCATTTGTGATTGACACTCCCGGTGGACCATTGGCCAGCAAATAGCCATCGGATGGACGCTGATTTTTGTTACATATGATATGGCCCAGCTATGTCCTGGTTTACGGTGTAATTCTGCCTTCGTGTTTGCTTTGGTTTCTAGATCTCCCAGTGTTTCGTTTCAATGACCAGCAACCGACTGCATCATGCACGCAACCCAACACATACAAGCCTGTTTCCAAGCCAGCCTTTCACTCAACAGATGGTGTAGTGTGTGTCCTTTCCACAAACTTTCATGGAAAGGTGGAAATCCTATATCCGCGCTCTAGAGATCGGGCTGACCCTGGTCCAAGTTGCATATGGAGACGAGAAGAGACGGCTCGCGAAGCGAAGGTATTAGGCGAATGATGGCCGGCCTGGGCCAACCCAACACGACAAGAGACAACGACAAACGGCTGAGCGGCCGGCCGCGTCCTCATTTCTGCTCCCAGCATCGACTATTATCCACATAGTTGCAGCGGAACCAGTCCCCCGACCGACGCCTCTTATCATGTGAATGGAAGGCTCATGTGGGTATGTCACACTATCACTGTGATATCCAAACTGTCGGGTCAAGCTAGGCCTGGTTCATCTGCGGGTGAGTCCAACACACCAAGAAGACCACCTCTCGTCATGCAAGTCGCAATTTTGGGAAACTCGCTCGCATCCTTCCACTCGCTTCGAGTCATTTTCAACCGTTATGATTGAGCCAGGATCTGAAATCCGTTACCTGCGCTCCGCACATCTTCTAACTGAAGGAAGAATCTTTGCTGCATACTGGGATAAGGCATCGAGCCTGTTTGCTTGACATATCACTTTATGCTCGCCAATGTCAGAATTTGGCCTGAGCTGCACTCTGGGACTTGCTCAAGACTGCTGGAAAATATGGTCTTGGCATGCGACGAGTCGTACTCTTGCCGGTAATGTGCATCAGCCCAACAAGGCCTCTCGTTTCCTCCGGTGGGTTCAACGGCGGTATAGACAACACGCTGGTTGGGATTTCTTCGTGTTTTCCTGCATGGCACAGGCGCCCGAGAAGTTTGCCACCTCTTCTCACTTCGTCCTGTGCCTCACTCTTCGGATACGTTCTCAAGACGTCGACAAATTAATGGCCCCCAAGGTTCGCAAGGATCTAAGGGGTTTAAGTCGAGCCAGAGACCTTTCAGAGGCATTCCGGACCAAGAAGGAGCCTGGCTTACGCCTCGCCCGAGTCGTTCATTTGAAAGCAAACAAATGGTGTAAAAGACTGAAGGTATCGTAGGGGGGCCAAAGGGTTTGGAATCCATGCATCGGGGCATCTGCTAGCCGCTTGTATCTAAGCACTGGGGTGATGTGACGGATCAGTCATACCCCCAAACCCCCGAAAGTTGCTCGATGTGATAAAAGCATAGCATGTCCATTATTATCCTGATCAATAGTCGGCAAAGCTCCCACAATGAGACCTCATGATAATGAATATTTCCACGCAAAGGCTCCTTTGCCGTGCCAGAATATGAGAGGTTACGACGGCATTTCATGATAAGGCAAAAGCTGATAGCGCGAGAACCAAAAAAGTACGATGCGCTGCTGCCTGTGATCCTTGTCAGGTAGGGCCAGGTAGGGCCAGGTAAGACATCTGTTTGCTCGCAGCATGGCGGTATTCGTAACGAAATGTTTCCTGGATTGTTGGAAGAGAAATCGGCGCTGATCACCAGGAACAACCTGCGGAGGGAAAGAAATTGGGTGTGGCATTCCATCTCGAAAATAGGTCTGAGCATTGTGTGAATTGTCTCACCCTCTGCCCTGAACTGGTTGCTACTGTATTAGAGACAGAAGTAGTACCAAGTACAATCAAGTTGATGGTTGCATGATGAGGGATCGCGGCAGGCAAACATGACTGCATCGAAGCCACTCATGGAATGGATGATGGCTGATGGCACCTCTTGACACAACCAAGCATCCCCCAAGCTACAAAGAAATCCTCTGGCTGTGTGCTGGCAGGATTTGGCCCAAACACCACCAACACAGCCCCAATGCCAACTTGAAGTGCCATCCAGTGACTCCGCAATGTTGCCGTAGATCCTGACTAGAGGGCCTGTTTCAGATGCCAGTGCGACCAGGGGTCCGCGCTTAAACGTCATAATAATCATTTAAGCCCCGGTCATCTTTGCACCCTGAATTTCTGTCTTTTGGTGATGCCTTCCATGTTTTCTTTGCGTGCCCAAGACGTTCTTTAACCCATTTGTGCTCCATTATGGCTCTGTTTGAATCCGCCAACTGCGATCGAAATGCGACCGCTCCAACAGCTAGCGATGCCGGCGTCGCAGGCGCTGGTGTAAGCTTCCATCCTAGCATATTGGAAGAGAATGTATCCATATGCTGACACACGATCCCAGATCCTACTATCGTTCATGATCACGGCGCTGCTCGCCATCATATTATCGAGCAGCGTCATTTTTGCCGAAATGCGAGGGAGAGACTCGGTTATCCGACGCAAGCTGCTCAACGGTTATAGCGACTCTCAAATTATGCAGGGAATTGGTATCCAGAGTGTTGGGCTGGCCAAGATGAACAGTCTGGTGCCGTATCACTTCTTCCTCATCTGGATGCTGTCACTCCTCTCCATGGCTACTCATAACACGACACTTTTGGCTCTTAAACAAGATTACCGCCGCGATTGGGTGATTCGATGGTTGCGGCAGTTTCTTATGTTCGTCAACTTGGCGCTGTCATGCGTGTCTGGCGTCTTTGTTCTCGAGGGCGTTTCAAAGGGTCTTGACGACAAAACTCTCCCCATATCCTGCGTGTGGGAAGTTGAGGGCAAAGGCGCTGCCTCAAACGCTGGTCTTTCCTACGTCGGCACAATAGTCGTTATTGCTGGTAACTGCATCATTTTTGGCCTGGCGACCTGGTATCTTCACAGCAAGCAGCAAAGATTCTATAAGATCATCCAGATCATCGGGTTGGTATTGATGACAGCTATTGCAGTTGGAGCAGCGATTCGGATTATCCTGCTTTCCCAAGCATTCGGTCACCCATCGATCGAGCTCAAAGACAATGGCGAGACTGTATGGAGCTTCGGCCAGCTTCTCTCCATGCTGCTTCTTATCCTTCCCTTAGTAAACGTTATTGAGATCTACCGAGGAGAGATCCAAGTCCCAGGCCCAATTCGAGACGAGCGAGCCAAAGTATACGACGGTGAACTCCAGGATAACCCACAGGGGTCACGGACAAACCTCTTCCAAAAGTAAGAAATGGAGTCAGGAAGCATGTCTTGGATTGGGAGAGAGAGACCACGAATTTGGTAATATGAATAGGAACGAAAGCAGGGGCGGTGGTGAAGAATGGGCTCTACTGCACCAAAGATACCCCTTCATTCTTTCTGTCCTTAACGAACATTTAGAGATTTGAATCATCCTCTCGGATTGCAAGGATTAGGTTGCGCTGGGCGCAGCTCCCTGTCTACTGAGGCATCTACTATGCCACCTACCTCTATAGAGAATGAAATTGACCCATTGCGCTTGTCATTACTATTTCGACGCTCTTCGATTACTCACTCACATTGGAACGGATGTCCACCTACCGGGTAGTCAGTCACCTTATATGGAGTGGTAATATTTATGAAATATTATGTTATGTTATGATCCAGGCACTTTGATAATAGCCACAGAAGAAAGCCTTCTGGTTCGACAACGGTATTAATCAATCATTTCTCCTTTGCGTGGCTGTTTCAACGTGCTCCTTAATTAGTTCTCCACAAGTATATATGATGATATCATAGCGAGTTCATTATAGGAAATGATTATAAGAATATTTATTCGTAATTGTTATTGATTCTAAATATTGCGTTCCATTATCGTTCCAACTCGTCTATTGGACTACGCACTTGGCTGGCAGTCCACAGGGTCCCTCCTTAACCTCCTTGAGCTCTTGAGGTCCCTTATTCTCCTGTTTGGGAGCAGTGGTATTCTTTTCAGCCTCGGCAGGCTTGTTGGTGTTCGATGCCACCTCAGGCGCAGCCTTGGCTTGGCTGCTGCCATGCAGTCAACCAGTGAACTTGGCAACAGTCTGGTAGAAGTTCTCTCCCTGGATCTGAGCAAGCTCGAGCTCCTTGGCAGAGGGCTGTCGAGAACCGTCACCACCGGCGAAGGTACCGGCACCCCAGGCACTGCCACCGCGAACCTCAGAAAGATCAGTCAGGACACCGAAGGCCTTGGCGTAGCCAAAGGGGACATAGATGATGCCGTGGTGAGTGAGGGTGGAGATAGCGTTCTGAGCAGTGGTCTCCTGACCACCACCCTGGGAGGCGGTAGAGACGAAGATACCGGCCATCTTGCCCCAGAAACCACCAGAAGCCCACTGCTTGCCAGTCATGTCCCAGAAAGCCTTCCACTGAGCGGGGAAGTTTCCGTAACGGGTGGGGATACCAAGGAGGAAGGCATCATAGCCCTCAAGGATGGAGGGGTCATTGAGGGTAGGGACATCGGTGGGCTTGGGAGGAGCGTGCATCTTGGCGAGGACATCCTCGGAGAGGGTCTCGGGGACCTGGAAGAGGTCGGCAGAGCCGCCAGCCTTCTCAATACCGGCCTTCTCAGCCTCGGCCAGCTGCTTGATGTGGCCGTACATGGAGTACTGTGATATATGTGTTAGTCTACTGTGGTGAAAGAGTCAAGAGTAGCATATTGTGTAAGGGTAGAGGCAAGCCATTGAACAGTGCAATATTGGATTAGACTCATTGTCACGTATGGCAGCCTCACACGAGTAACAGTAGTTTGTTATTCATGAAGAAATGATGGTGGCGGGGCTGGGAATGACAAGATACAGGGAGCTGGAACATACGTAGACGATGGCGATCTTGGGAGCCATTGTGAATGACTTGTGGGGGGTATCAAGTAAAGAATTAAGAAAGATAAAGTATAGAGATACGATGAGTGCTGAGTGATGATAAGACAGAAAGTGCGAAACAGTAGAAGAGGGGAGGGTTCGTCTTATAGCTTGAGGGAGAGCTTGTTGGAAGCTTCTACATCTCGGAGCCGGGATCTTTACCCACAAAAAGGTACGTATCATGCACCTAAGGAGGAATGAGCCGGACGCTCATGATATCATTGGTGCAACTCTGCCAGTTCCGGAATTTACGAACGCGTGGATGTGGGATTGGGGATTGAACTGGTACATAACACCTTGAGAACAGCTGTGAAGAAAAAGTGGAGTGAAGCTCGGGATGTCCCTGAATCATGACATCTGTGAGATGCAAGACAATTGCTCCCGTAACTCAATCTTTCTTATTGAATTTGGAAACTACCTAACTGGCCGGAGTCAATAACTCCTAGGTAGCTGGTGATTCTTGCCGTGATACCTCTGATACTCAATTCCTCCAAACCCATATCATGTCTCGTCATATTCTTCAAAACAAAGTCAACCTCTTCTTCAACGATACCCCACCCCAATCGAGAAAGCCCCATAATTAACCCCCCTCCAGAAAAGCATCTTTGCTGAGTCAAGGCTGATGTGTGCTTAGCAGACGACGCTTAGCTTCTATTACACGAGCCTGACAAAACATACCTACTCAATGCGGGGACGTACGCCTCTGTCCGACTGCGCGCGGTTATTGCAAATCTTATGATTTCAACCTTGCCTCTCAATCTTATCCAACCATTTGATAAGCCAGTATGTTTCAGTCTGCAATTTTTGTACAGGACTTCAGGTTTCTCGCTCTGGCTCTTGCTGTATCCGGTTTCCTTTTTCGATGCTTGTACATCCGTTACCCACATGCCATCTCTTTCTTCTTGATTCTATATCTTGTTCTTCTGTCTTCTTTCTCACCGACATCCTCAATCTCAGGCTGATGCATCATTAGCATGTCTTCAGTGGATCTAACAACCGTCGTATTGATTATTCTCGGCCCCTTGCAGCTGAAGCTCCGCTGCACCACTTGCCCCAATACCAACCGCCGTTGAGCATCCGCTCTCGCCTTATCAATGGAACGACTTTGCATATAAGTCTCATGCCAGGGCCCTCACTTAGTCGGTAAGAGTCTCAAGATTGACTTGAGGCTTACGATCAACTTACAAAGGCTCGTGTCAACGTGCTATCAAATCGAATTATCACATGATAGCCTCACCAGATTTGCATGCTGTGTAAGTGCGCTTGGCTCTAAAGCCTGACATTTTCTGTACATCAGCCATCTCACACATCGAAATTCAACGTCTGCCACTATCAACGCCACACTGTAAGAGGTACTCAAAAGTATCAATATGGATGCCGCTTCTGTGGCCTAACCCCGTCCTACGTAAAAAGCCAAAGTACCTTTCGCGAGATTCAACCCAATCCAAACTCCATGCTTTCGTTAAATGATTTGATACATCGAGAGTTCCAAACTCTGAACCAATCCCATATGAACAGTTTAAAAAACAGAGCTAAAAGAAAGACTTCACATATCATCGATGTGGCGATCGTTGCTCGTCGTCTCGTGGATGTGCGCTTGATGGTTCAATCACGATCTCAGGGAGTTGCGGTATTCTTAAACTTGGGAGTTGAGGCGCGCTACCATTACCTTGACCGCTCGGTGGGCTGTTGTTTTGTCCATCTGAAGCTGGGTCCATCTCATGCCAATCTGATCCAAGATCCCGCTCCGTAGTTCGCTGCGTTCTCTGCGATGAGGAGCGCTCAGGGCCGGGATACTCAGGCGGAGGTCCGTGGTTTGAGGATTGGTCATCAGTGAGCGGTATATCCTCGTACTCAGGAGGCGGCATCGCCTCTTCACCAAGATCTGCTTCTACCAACTCAGGACTCGAGCCAGCTCTGCCATCTGCACTGCCTGATCGAATAGAAGCTCCTTGCGAGCGTGTGGGCGCCAGACTTGCAAAGTCGTCGTCATGGCTGGCAGCAGAGCTAAAGCTGCGCCCCCGTTGATGTCCCGATTGCATGCTCGCAGCATCAGAGAGCAGGCCAACGCGCTCACTCTCACTACTGTTTGCTCTAATTCTCGTTCCGTCATGCCGTGCAACGCCTACGTCTGCATATGATACACTTGACACGGACCTCTGCCTGCTTTCCTTGATCTGGTCCACAGCCGTTCGTAGTTCGGTAATAGTGGTGTCCTCGTTCGCAGCGCGAGTCTCGGCTCTGATCGCCTCGAGCTCGCGGTAGTCGCTTCTGAGCCTTGCCTCGCGGCGTCGCTCTCTACGCTCCTCACGCTCGGCGAGGGCTTGTCGTCGAGCTAGTCTGATCTGGTAGAGAGTCTCCATTTCTTCATTTCGCGCTTCTTCCTCTGCCTCTGCAGTTGGCAGGTCAATGATCACGTCCACGCCATCTCGCTCGCCTTCTCGTCCTAGAACCCTTTCGTTATGGCTTGCGCTTTGTCGATACGCCGGTAATGTAAGCACAGAGCGGACAGAAGTATTTCGGTCGACGGTTGCGCCAGCGTTGGTACCGTTATTGGTACTGTTGCGATTTTGTCGGTTACTAGTTGAAGTAGAAGTGGGATCGAGCTGATGTGATTGTCTTCCACTCTCCCCGCCATCTTCACCTGCTGTCTGTTCGTAATTGCCCTGCCCCGATCGACCTGTTATTCGTTCAAGGAAGCCTCCCTTCTTTTTACTTTCTGTCGGCTTCCTCTTTTGTCGCGCCTTCGTTATGCAAACAGCCAAAGTAATTGCCACCACCACACCGGCAATACTACCGATGACCTGCACGTTGAGGCATGAATGTTAGCGCCATGGCAGATCTCGGTGTTTCTTCCGCCTCAGTCAAACTTACAATGAAGACAACTGTATTGTTGGTTCCCCCGCCATCGTTGCTGGATGGCGTTTCTCGAGGTTGAAGTGCGCTCTCGGTGGCATCCCAGCCACGCGGTATTGGAACGCTCAGATGCATTTCAAACTGAACTGCACCATTCAGCAGAAGCAGAAGTTAATTGTACTGGTAATGAGATTGAGTTGCCAGCGACTATTCGTCGGAGAGGGCGGGTAGAAGAGGACCACACAGACGCGCGCCCGATTGGATGATCGATGCTTGCCGATACGAAGTGGGAGTACAGAGTTTCGTATAAGATTCAACGATTGCGGCAAAAAGCGTTGTTCCTGTGGAAGAAGGCTTGATTGACAGGAGATTGATTAAGAGGAACAGAAGCACAACAGAAGAAGATGAAGACTATTGCCTCCGACTCCCAGGCAAGGCAAAGCCAAGCAATGCAATGCACAGCTCAGCACAGCCGCAGTTATCGGGCGCTCGCGAGGCGCGAGGTTGGTTGGTTGGCTTTCCCGTCCAGTCGGCTTGGTTTGGCTGAGCTGGACTGGACTGGGTGTGAAAATGGGCCTGGGTCTGGACTTCTAGCAGGGGTGTTTCGGGACCTTTTACCCTTTATACTCGCTGTGTGTTTCACTGACGGAGGCACAAAA
Source organism: Fusarium gaditjirri (assembly GCA_013266175.1). Lineage (NCBI taxonomy): Eukaryota > Fungi > Ascomycota > Sordariomycetes > Hypocreales > Nectriaceae > Fusarium > Fusarium gaditjirri. The sequence goes on along the minus strand of JABFAI010000046.1, from coordinate 35,204 downwards.
TGGGAGGAAAGTAATATGATTACGAGTGTAACGAGAAGTTAAGAACGAGAAATTGAGATTAACATTGACCAGAACAAGCGGATAAGCCGCCTCGTCTTGGTTTGCTCTGCTCTGTTCTGCTGTCAGATCAAGAATTGGCTAACGCAACTTTCATCACCTATCATCTGCTCCTTGACGATCATGACTTGTCAGTAGCCGTTAGGGTGGTGACATCAGTAAGCGGCTACGTAGCTTAATACAGGGCCAGGCTGTGGCCTCTGCTTACTTTCCCCTAGAGGACTCAAGTGTCTTGAAGGCTTGGAGCATTGGATGCTGAAGATCGTATCAGCCGTTGTATTGAATCGCCTGTCAAAGATGATCAGATGGAATGGCAAGGCGTTGTGGCTGGTGTACTCTGCCCAACAGGTACAAACTCTTATCTAGGTAGCCGCCATATCTCAAACTTGTACTCATCGACCGCAGCGTTGAACCCGATCCTTGAACGACAACTTCATCCCCATGGAATAAGCAACAATGGGGCCCCAGTTCATTACGCAATCATCACGGATCTGCGGGGCAATTCCCTTGTTTTTTTTGCTCGTTTTCTTCCATGACCCCTCGTTGCAATGAGAGCTCAAACGGTTTTCAAATACATTTCCACATAGTAACTCAGAGCTCTCTCGTTTCTATACCATCGAGGCTCGCTCTCAGGATCCACCGCGACGAATGGCTTTTCCAGCCGCTAAAGATCATCAAGATACAATACAGTACGCTACTGAAAGGCCCTGTCCCTTAATTCTGACCTTTCAGGGATGTGGCGTGGCTGAGGTGGCCCCTGCTGAAGCTCAGCCTCCCCGCATCTTTCTTTTGATGCAATAATTGTTGCCCTCCTGCCCTTGTCTAGTCTTCGTCCATGAGGTCAGATTAACGAAACTCTTGGTTCCATTGGTGACCTGTCAACAGTCTTGTTGCTATCCTTTGCCCTTTTAAAAGCTTTGATCACAATGTGTTCTTCTGAGGCTATAATGGAGTCTTTGCTCCAGTGGCTTTGCAAGGTTTGTCATAAATCTTCTGTTAAGCAATGCACATTGTCGGGGTTTCCGTGATAACCAGCCTTTCTTAATGCCACTACTTCTTCTTTGGTCGTCTTACACCCAGCCGTATAGCGAGACCCCTTTTCACATTTCACTCTTGTCCAACCTGCGGGATCATGAAACACAAGCCTTTGATGTCTTCTCCTGGCTGTTGGCATTACACAGTCGATTCAGGGATAGCGTTATACAACATTCGCTAGGCCCTCCTTCATAAGAAGTTGAGACCTAGTAGTATTATTTTGCAACATCTCGATTTTCAGCTTTGAAGAGGTTATCGAGCTTTCAACTTTAACTAGCAGTATTTTGAACATTGAGACCTCTATGACAGGACGGTCATCAGTCATCGAGGCAGTATAAGACAGCTGCAACTTAAAAGGTAAAGGTTTGGCCCTCTTGATGCGCAGATTAAAATGAATGGTGATACTATATAAAATTAACATGTGAGAATTAAACATCCTTGAACTCCCGCTCCAACCAAGTTTGCATAAGTCACATGCTGTTTATCCAAACTTCTTTTCAAACTTCTTCAACATGCCCGTTACGCCACGCTCCAATCGTCCTGCATTCTCTTCAAGTTTACCTCGTGGCTCCTTCGTCTTGGGCGTAAACGAGTAGATTTCGGAATTGGCCAATTCTGTCTGTGTCGGACGGTAAACTTGCTGGTGGATTGAATATTCTGAACCTGGCTGGGTTGGCGCCTGCTGCTCTTGGTGTGTATAATTGTACTGCGTGAAGCCTCCAGGAGGTGGCGGAGGAAGTCCCGGGTTGGAAGCTGGCGGTGTTGGTTGCGAGTGGGGTTGAGTCTGTGCCGGAGGTTGAGTTTGTGGAGGAGGCGGGGGAGATACAAATCCAGGTGAACCTGGGAATGTTGCGCCATATGGACTTCCCAATGCTTGAGCAGGCATTGTAGTAGCTCTTTGCAATCCGGGATGCTGACCGAATTGAGGTGGAGGTAGTCCAGGGCTTGTCACACCTCCCGGAGGGAATTGCGATGGCGGAGGCATACCCGGTGTGAAAGGCTGCTTGTGGTAGTCATAGGCAACAGCAACAGCCAGCGGGTTGAGGGGGTCCTCATCCGGAGGCGGTGTCTTTTCTCGGTGCTGGATCGTCTCCGGAGCTGCTGGAGCGGCCGGGTTATAAGCCATCGGAGCAAAGTTGCCCGGTGCCTCGGAGGCCGGGGCCGGAGGCGGGGCGGGGACGTTGGGAGGAGGCGCAAAGCTCGGAGCGTTGGCTGAACCATATCGAGGATCTGAGATTGCAACGCTCTCCAACTGTTGAACCACAGAGCTCATGGGCGCAGGTTGAGGGGGCGGGCCAGGTTCATCCAGGACTTCAACATGTGAAGGCGGAGCAACTCTTCTTACGCCATTGACAAACTGGAGAGCATCTGCCTGGGTCCAGAAGTAGATGTCAAGTGAGTGAAGCTTATAGTGGTACTTGTTTTGATTCTGAGGATCAAAAGTGGGTAGGTGCCATTCGTTTTGGTCCGCGACAGCTTCAGGTCCGGTCAGAGTGACGTTGCACTGTTGCTTGTAGGAGTATCGGACGTGTGTCTGATCGAGGTCTACAGGTTGGCTTATCAGTACGGTCACTCTCAGCCATGCGCGACCTCCCAATGTCAAGTCTTACATCCTTCGAAAGCATCCTGATCCTCAGTGCCAGGCTGGTTGGCAATTTCAATGCGACACCGGCGCTCGTTGGCGTTCTCAAAAAGATAGACATACGAGCCCTTATCGAACCTGTGATGTCTGGGCTTCACAGTGTCGGGACCATAGAAGTAATGGATGTCTGCGAAGCTTCATTGACGGTCTGTCAGCAAATGGGGACGTCTCCTCAGCAGGTTTAGCCATCGCAACTTACAGTGTCGCAACATTCTCCTCTCCTGGTCGCGCAGCCATATTAAAGGTTCCTCTCCTCCGGGAGCTCACCTTACAGGGCAAGATCAAGACCTGTAGGGAAATAATCAAGTGATTGGTGACAGAAAGAAAATGTGCGGTCTCTGTCAGCTTTTATAACCTCCCCTTCAGAGTCCAACCCTCATTTCAGAGCTGGGCGCCATTTGACTCGTCGACTGATCAACTTCTGTGTTTCCAACAGACGACATAATGCATGTAAGTTGTCCATGTCGGCGCTTAAACGCCTGTTCTTGGGGAGGGGAAGCACATTCTTTGGCCAATGGACTCCAGAGGACCCTTGGTGTTGTTAGAGCCGTCCCACCACCAAAATAGCGGCCCCCACTAACCAAGACAGCACTAAAAGCACCTAAAATAGAGTCGACAGTCAGTCCCTAAAGAATCACATGACCTCGTGTGTTTTCCAAGCGCGTCCAGGATTTTGAGGGGCTCCCGTCACGTCACCCTTCACCTCTCACCTCCGAGACGCGACGACATCGGGCTGGCTTCACGATGCCTCCAATAGTCGCAGTATATGCTATGAAGACACCGCTATTGTCCCCTTGAGATGAGCTCAACTGATCAAGCGGAGGACCAACCTCCACTACAACCAACAGAGGAACCTCCAGGAGCTGAAAAGGAAACAAATCATGTCAGCAGAGATACCCCTGAGACTGCAGAGGACGATGCTTTCAAAACCCTCAAGTATTCCCTTTTGGGACCATCGCTATTGAAAGCAGGTCAAGATACGGTTGATCAAACAAAGGTACACATCCTTGCCGGCCACGCGAAGCAATTATGACTAAGACGACTTGCAAGGTTTCTGAAATCATCTACAACGCTTCCAAAGGATCCAAATTCTTCAACCGCGAAGAAGAGCGAGACAAGGTCCTCACCCAAAAGATCGAACAGATTATCGCGCGAAAGGCTCAACTCGAGAAGAGGGATCTGACTCGGGACTTGCGCAATGCAGACCGTCTCATTGCCGAACTTGAACTCACTCGCGACCTCACTCAGCACATCGTCCATGTGGACTGTGATGCATTCTACGCAGCTGTCGAGCAACTTGATCGCCCGGAAATAAAAGACCTCCCTTTTGCAGTTGGTGGCGGTGTTTTGACCACTTGCAATTATGTTGCGCGCAAGTTCGGCTGCCGGTCAGGCATGGCTGGCTTTGTGGCCAAGAAATTATGTCCAAGCTTGATCTTGCTAAAGCCAAACTTTCAGAAATACAACGCAAAAGCGCATGAGGTCAGAGAAGTTCTGGTCAATTACGATCCCCGGTTCGAGAGCGCTAGTATCGATGAAGCATACTTAAACATCACCGAATACTGCCAAGAACACCAGATGGACCCAGCAGAAGCCGTTGAACAGATGCGGCGAGAAGTCCATGAGAAGACAAACATCACTGTCTCTGCTGGCATTGCTGCTAACGCAAAACTCGCAAAGATCTGTTCAAATATGAACAAGCCTAATGGGCAATTCGTTTTATCTAACGATCGGCCGACAATCATAGCCTTCATGCGCGACCTACCTACTCGGAAAGTCAATGGTATAGGGAGAGTCCTCGAAAGAGAACTGCTAGAGATTGGTATCAAGACATGTGGTGATTTCTACGAGCATCGACAATATCTCAACCCACTGTTTGGTGACAAAACCTCAGAGTTCCTGTTCACATGCTACTTAGGTCTTGGTCGTACCAAAATTCAGCCAGCAGAAGAGTATGAGCGCAAAAGCGTCGGCACTGAGAGTACATTCCGCGATATGTCGGATCCCACACAGCTGAGAGAAAAATTACGAGCAACAGCGGAGGAGTTGGAGCAGGACATGAAGCGCGCTGGGTGCAAAGGCCGTACACTCTGTCTTAAAGTTAAGCTTCACACGTTTGAGGTCTTCACTCGGCAGATCGTCCTTCCAAGAGCTATATACCTCGCAGACGACCTATACAATTACGCTCTGCCTATTCTCACCAAGTTGGAACAAGAAATGCCCGGCATGAAACTTCGGTTGATGGGTTTGAGATGCACACATCTCGTCAGTACCAAAAAGCCTGATGCCATGGCCTTTTTCGGCTTTCGACCCCGAAGGACAGACTCAGAAGACCGCCCGCAAGACGAAACCCTGAAAAGAAAAGCGAGTGATGATGATGACGGAAAATGGGAACAGTGGCCAGGAGCCGATCTTCAACTTGACGACCCGGACGGCCTGCTTCAGGGCTCTTCTAGTTACCAGGAGACTCCAGATCAATCACCAGGCCGAAGACACGGGAAGGAGGTCGCCCCTAATCCGACAAAAGAGAACGCTGCAGAGGAGCAGTGGTGGGACTGTCCCATCTGCAGCAGACCGCAAGCGGCCGATGAGCGGCAGTTCAATGAACATATAGACCTTTGCCTGTCGAGGCAGACAATTCGAGAGGCTGTACAGGCAGATGGCACGTCAACAAAACGTGACCCGACGCCAGAAATCAAGAAGCCCCGGACGGCAGAGAAGAAGAGAGGGAGGCCGAAGGTGCCTGATCCGAAGCAGAGACAGTTATTCTTTGGATAGTGTGGGCGATGGGAGTTTGATGAATGTATGATGCAAACAGGTCTATGATATAACATTGTCTAAATACTCGTCCAACGTTATCTTGCATTTCCGTTGGTCAATCCAAGTCTATCGTGTTTCCAAATCCGTGAACGCCTTGCTCATATACATGCGATGTGCAGCTTTACATGACTCTAGACTCTCGACTAGCTATCCTAATCATCGTCTTCGTCCTTCTGATCTTCGAGTCTTCTTCCTCTTCACGTACCAACTTCTCTCCTGGCAATCTAACGGCCTTGTCAAGCGCAACGGGGAGACCTCGATGTCGGCCTCTGAGGATCACCAAGCACAATACAAACTTGCTACCTCGGTGCATGCCTCCAGCCATGCTGTAGCTTTTTCCTGGTAAGCCCATGGACAAACCAACGCAACCATAGGCCGAAACGACCTCAAACAACACGTTAAAAACGCTGTAAGCAAGAGGTTGTTCAAGGAAATGGTCGGTCTCGATGATCATGATGACGATGACCGGGAGGATAAGCCACCACATGTCGTGAGCAAGTTGTCCACGAATCTGCTGTCCAATGAAAGAGATGCGAGAGTTGTCGTCTGGACCTTTGGGCGGAGGTCGTACGCCAACGCCATGGAAAGTCATGGATTTCTTGACCGTCTTTTGAGCTGCAGCTGTGACTCTTCGTCGTAGTGCAGGTTTTTCTGGTTCCTCTGAGATCGTGGGCAGAAGGTGGTTTCCATTCTCTGCTTCCAAAACTTGAGGGTCGTCCTCGTAAATGCCAAGGGATCGTTCCTCATAGACGTTGGAGTGGCGCATCGTAATCGAGACAGGATACACGGAAATGTACATCATAATCATGTAGAGTAACTGGACGGCGGGATAAAGACCTGAGATAGAAACGACCGCGAAGCCGGCAGCACGAACAGCTTAAGGTGTGTGAGTAAGGCAGTCACATAGTGGAAAAGTTCTTACTTACCAATTGCTTGGAACCATCCAGCAATGATACGGTCAGACACTGGCATAGCTTCTACAACATCGTTTCCAATATTCAAAACCTCAAAAGCAACCCAGTCAATCGTGTTGATGGTAACAATGACAGTGAAGAGCCACCATGTAGCACCTGACGGGAAGAGTGTCGTGTATACTCGACGGGGATACTTGAGAATGAACTCGATCGTCTCTTTCCATGGCCCAAGAGTTTTTGGCTCGGTGGTCAGTTGCAATACCCTAAGACTACACCAGAGAAAGAACCTCAAGAGCAGTGGATAGCCCGTATTCCCGGCAAGGACAAGGATACCAACGACGATGAGAACAAAATACGCATCCTGAAATGCACCCATGCCTGCGTCATTGAGTGACATACCGGCATTGTTAAAGGCCGAAGACGACAAGAAGATTCCGCACCACCAGGGGTTGATAGCATTGACGGTTGCCGCGGACGGCCGGTTGATGCTGATCCAAGCACCCAGAGCAATTCCACATACAGCTTGCCACATGAAGGCGTAAAGAGGAACAGTGACGGCCAAGATCTTCAGGGCGCGGTACTCACAGCCACCCAAAGCCTCACGCTCATCGGATGATAGATCATAGAATTGGCCTCTCTTGCTTGTGTTGTGGCTCCCGAGGATCTTCTTCCAGTGCAGAAGAAAGTCTTCTGATTCGTCGCTGTTGACCGAGTCTGAGGTTGAAGGCCGTCGGTCGGGTTCCACGTGCTCGTTTCGTCGATAGATGGATATGCTATCTCTGCCGGCGCTTCGGGGCGACAAGTTGTCAGCGAATTGGATATGGTCACCGGAGTTTGGGGTCATAGGCGCATTCCGTGCAGGGGCTGCCACCTGCGTCGTATTGCTATCATTGTCGTCTGAGTCGGAGATGTGATTTGGAGGGGCGGTAACGGCGCGGCGCATAGGAGCAGTTGTCTTGAACAAGTCGTCAGGGTCATGTTTTTCAGTTGCTGTCCTCTGAACCGTTCCAAGACCAGTCAGAGTATTAGAAGTCTCAGTTGATACAGGCGTTGTCCTAGCTTTAGTGAAAGGGATGAATCTCCCAAGTGGTTTGGCGCGTCTCAATGCGGCCCGCCGTTTTCTCGCCTCTCGTTCTGTCCTGACGATAACCTCAAACCGCTTCTCAAACGCCTGCTTTCGTACCATGACCGTCCAGAAGGAAACCCATAGGGCACTTCCAATAATGAAAAGAAGGTAGAGCAGAACCTGCTGCCATGTCGTGATTTCGGAAAGATTGACAGTATTGAGACCTGTATCGCAAAAAGAAGACACAACCAGGAACAGACAATCGACATAGGGGATACTCTGGCTTGGCTTGCTGGACAGCCAGAAGATAAGTGAGAAGAAGAGGGATCCGAAGATGAAATACGCGTAGTGAATGGTTATGAAGTTGATGGGTGGTATCAGCCTCCCCGCCTGCGTAGCGACCGCATCAAGGCGCGGATGCTCCTCACGAAGATCTTTCCAGCGAGATGTGATAGAGTCGAGCATCGTGGTGCTTGCATTGGGTTTGAGATGCCAAGATTTGTACCCCAGCTGAAAGGGTCAGCTCCCAAGCAATAAGTGCGGAGCCGCAGAAAAGCTTGTTTATTTAATCCGACGTCGTTATTTGAAGAGATATGACATTTCGATCACTAGAGGAGACAATTGTGTGATGAAGTTGCGGCGATGATGGGTACACAAGTGAATGAGTGTTATGTGAAAGAGAGACTCGAAAGGAAGAAGTAGGTAGGTACCTTAGGTAGGTTTCGCTAGCAGTTAAGGTTTAAGACGGAAGACGGCAGATGCAAGGAAAGAGAGCAAACAGGACTGACTATACGGCGCGGGCGCTAGGAAGGAGAGACTATGCCGAACAAGAAACAAAGAAACTGTTTGATTCAGGAGATGGTGATGATGAAAGGTGCCAACTGACAGCGCATCAATCGAAAACTAACAGGGAGACATGCCAATACGCCCCCTTGAATCCCTCCCATCCATCCCAGTGGATGCTGTGCAACTGAAAGCGCAAGGTACCACTAAATTCAGAAGTTGAGCGGGCGCTAAAAGCTTACCGCGTCCCAATTGAAACGGCGAGCACAAGGTGACCCCGTACAAAGAGACGGCATTTACAAGGTTGAGGATCATGGAAAGGTCAAAGCTACCTTACCTATAGACAAAGAGGGAGCCAATGTTTGGACATCCATCAATTGCCCTCGAGTCTATAGAAACAGCTGCATCTAAAACTCAATTACCTGATGAAACACAATTGACGCTCTATTAAGGTTTAGATTCGGGCTTGTCTCTTGCCATTCCCGCCCGTCGTCTCCATTCATCCCGTCCCTCCCGACTCCCTCACAGCGGAAACTCTCTAATCACCTTAGTTCCCGGGGGTTTAAAACGGGCTCTCGGGTCCGTTCCGCCACCAGATGTCGTAATGGAATGCCGTCCCTTTCGGCTTCACTTATACGTGATTCAACCACAGCCAACTTTAGTCTTGCTTCGCTGCCTCCAGGGGAAGTATGTACTCGTACTGTTAGCATCTTTTTCGCTACTAAGGTATTGAAAAGTCAAATAGCACTACTTCTTGAGATTAATCTTCACGTAATCATAATGTTTAATTTAACCTCCACTCCTTATCCAGTTGTTCCCCTTTCATGGATTGACCCTTGCAGCTCGTGTCTGAGCCTACATCGGTATATAATGTCCTCTGGGGAGGAAACAAAAGCTCCAATTTGAGTTCCGATTAGCACACGATCAATGTCTTATCTTGTCATGCCACTTAAAGTGCTAAATCCCTATTATTAGGATATTGGAGCATTCTATCCGTAGTGTCGTTCATTGTTACAATTTGCCGAAAAGTTAATGCGTTGTTACCAAAACTGCACACCGCATCACCATTGTTTCGAGATGAAAAGTCTATATGGACAAAGGGTTGCCAATATCACAGCGGTCAGGTTTCAGAAACAGCACGTAGAATAAGAAAGAGCACAACATCTAAGACTGAAGATAGCTGTAGTTGATTTCTCGAGGGAATTCGTGCTTGATCCTTGCGTCTGGTGTTTCATAATGCTTCGTCATGAAACCTTGTTTTGGAGTCGTACCTACCCTACACCCTCGAATGCAAACTTACGAGCCTCAGTCACTGTAAGTCAACGATGGTGGGCCCTAGACTGATCGAACCAGGCTGATTAACCCGTAAGTATACCAAAGTAACGTAGCAAAACTTGAAACCAGCGGCATTCGTATCCAATACGCCGCTCGCTCCGACAAAATCGTAGTTTTAGCGCTCATGGCCATCAACGATAACATATGATCTTCAACAACTGACTTATGATCAAATATCATCAGGATGGAATAGAGGCAATGACGCAGTATGAGCAGTTATTGACCTACACCGCTGGAGATGAAATGGGCTTATCGACACCCCACGTGCAAGTGAACAAAGTATCCATCCAGAATAAGCTCAAAGATGTTTGAAGTGACTCAAAAGCAGCAAACCATTGCAATAAGACCGGAGGCAAGACCCGTCCCCCCTCCATAAGAAATAAATCGCGATTAAAGTCTGTAGTCCATCGAGATATCCAAACCAGTAGTGAGAGATCAGACATGCTGCAGACACATCATCCAGTGCATCGGGCATGACTCGGGCGGCTATACCTGCATATATTCGTTCATCTGAATGTCCTTTGATGTAACAGAAAGTCAGAGAACATCATCATGGGGCCGTCAGAAGCGAAGCCATCACAAGAACAAGATGAGGGTATCGTATAATGACGTCGAGATCTACGAGAAAATCCCACTGCCCGAGATAGACAGTAGACCCTCTCTACAGCGCGATTATGCACATGCAACCAACATGTCACAGAGGGCCAGCGTGGGGCCTAGCCCCGAGCGGATAGCACGCGACGTTGACAGGATCCGGGTTTTGTTTTCCAGCTTCTCAAGGCTGCGTCCAAGACAGAATATGGTATGGTATGGGTTGTGACGTTATGTACAAAGTAGATCATTGAAGACATCAAACCTTTATAGCTCCTCATGCTCAGGAGCGTCATCAGTGTCTGCAATGATGGTCTTGGCGGCATCAGCAGCATCGACAACAGCCTGGGCAACCTTACCAGCAACATTCTTGGTGGCAGATGCGGCAGACTCAACAGCCTCACTGATAGCCTCGGCGGCAGTCTCGGCACCCTCGACAACCTTGGTCTCGATCTTCTCGGGCTTGGGGACGCCTTGAATCCCAACGAGCTCTGTCTCGAAAACTGCAGGTTTGTAGTGTTAGGCGGTGAATATGAAGCGGGAGGGACTGGTGGGAATAACGAACCCAGGGTCGAGCCGGCGGGGATAGGGCCAATGGCTCGCTGGCCGTAGCCGTACTCAGGCGGGATAGTCAAAAGCCTAAGTCAGGGGTCAGTAAAGAGGTGTCATGGCAGTAGCTGTATGCTTTACGTACCGCTTCTCGCCAATACACATGTCGAGAAGACCCTCGTCCCACCTACAGAATTGTTAGCCTCAAGTTTGTATACGTCGCATTAATGAAGCCTACCCCCTGATGACCTGACCAGAGCCAACGACGAAGTCAAGAGGAGTGCCACGGTCGTAGCCTTGTGTCCAAATTAGCATGTGCTTTGTGACGATCATTGATGTAGATGCAAGGCGGAGGAACTTACTGGCATCGAATTGCTTGCCCGAGTCCTTAAGGGTGCCACGGTAGTGCATCTGAACCCTGTCTCCCTTCTGTGTCTTGCGGTCGCAGACGACGGGAAGAGTAACGTCAATCTTGAGGTCCTCGGCGACAACGCCAACGGCGGCAGAAGCGAGGGCGGAGAGGAAGAGGGCGGCCTTCATGGTAGCGGTCGGGACAGATGCGGGGCGGGGAATTGATGAGGTTAATGGAGGTCACAACGGCGTTGAGGTCAATGAGAAGCCTGAATTCGTTGGAGATGTGACGTCGACGGGTGTGGTTGGCACGTCGTGTGAGGCAGTGTGAAAGGATGCGAGCGAGGTTGTCGTTGTATGGATGAAGCTCTGCTTTTGGGGGTTGTTGGCCTCTCTAACGTTAAGCTGCGACGTGTCCGTTTAGCGGCTAAAGGCTCTGTACTGCAGCGTGTGCTTCTGATACAACAGCGTCATACCTAAGTTAGTAGCTTGGAGGGTCAAGTTAAGAAGCCTGTTATTGGTCAATGGGGTAGGCCCGTCTGAATGACCCCATCCTTGATCTGTTTCTAGGTTGTCACGTCTCGCATCTCCATTTGGAAATTGGGGAGGCTGCAATGCCAGATATGGATGAGCAGAATGGAAACAACAGGGTCCATCCATGAGGACTTGCATCACGTTGACCCTTCAACTACGCATCCGCTCACAAGGATATTTGCAGTAAATCCGACGCATTGCAAATATGCATTTGCATCTTCTGTTTCTGTTTCGGTCTGGCAGGGCGAAACCATCCATGTGACTCATGACGATAACACGACGCTTCGCTGTATCTGTCGGGGTCTTGTACAGCCAAACAAGGCGCAAAAAGGAAACATCCCTTGGCAGTCCCTGATTCATCACGCCAAGGCTGTTATCGAAACAGAGTATCGCGACGTCACTGGATGGTCATGTTTCTGATGTGCCCAGTAATCAGTGTCGGGCCCATCCGCCCATCCACCCGTGTTCAGGTTATCAGGACTAGCAGGAATCGTCTGCTGAGGCGGCTAGGGCGCCGATGTACTTACGCGTGACTGCATCGAGGCGAGATGGTGTAGAGCATCAGCAATCGACAAGTTTACTCTTCGAGGAGGTGCATCAGTTCCTGCAGCAAAGATGCAACCCAGATGGGGGCACATCCCAGCCTGCAGGTGTCAGATCCACCAGCGCCGAGAAGCCCTGGACCAAGCGCTTCACACGCTAATGCGCTTCACGATGAATTTCGCCTCTTGTCATGATGCTGTTTATCGAGACAGGGAGACATGATAATCCCCTTTCAACCCCTTTCCCTTACGGTGGGGGGCGTAGAGCTTCGATAGGCTCGAGTGCACAATTCAGAGACACTTAATCTTTAAGTTTTGGGCAGCGGTAGGTATGAGCTGGATTTGGATGTCTCCGTTGTACAAGGGCGATGCCAGTCATGAGAGTCGAGGCCTGCATCAAAGAAAAAGAAAAAGGGGGCCAACAAAGACGAAGAAACAGAGCGTGAGATTGGGAGTTGTCTCAGACAAAGAGTGGAATTGTGAGATTCACGAAGCGAAGCCTCACTCCCTTTCTTCCCCAGTCATGACGACCACCATGTATATTTTTATCTGCCCATGGTCACTAACTTAGCTCCACGATCCCAAGGTTGTGGTACGTATTACTGGCGCTGGTGCCTGCGGTGCCTGGGCTGTACTGTACTGGACTCTAACCTCTAGCATGACGGCCGCTGCGAGTGTTTCATGCATTCACTCAAAGGCCGTTGCATCGTGAAAATACCCCTAGTCTAATTAAGTCTAAGTCATGCTGGGGGTTGGTATTTACCAAAGACCAAGTACATGCACAACAGACCAGAAGAAGCGATTCGTGGCCCCCAATTACAGGCAACAACAGACATAGCATTGTCGTCTTGTCTCTTTTCATCCATTTTGAATCGTTCTCTCCGAATTGTATCCCCTCAGACCCGGTCGGTCCCTCTCGCACACCGTGGGGCTTGGCCCTTTGTCCTGCCTTGCACCAAATGCTGCTCATTCGCCCTACGTCGCTACGGCTCCGCCCTATCCAGCGTCACCAACCTTCACTTGTTGACCTGAATTTCGCCACCGAGGGCCTGAGCAGTGCTGTCACAAGGTTTCTGCTATGGGGGATGGGTGTTCTGCAATTGCAATAAGTCTTGCTGGGATGTTTCCTTTTAGATTCTGGTCCCTTGCCCTGAACAGCCAGTCGATGCCCAATGATTTGACTACGCCCCATTATGCTGCACCCCGTATTGTCCATTAGTTACTAGCCCTCCCGTCCGTCGTGCTTTAGATGGCATGGCCCGCTTGCCGTGCCGGGCCCGGGAGTACGTGCTTGCTCGGGTCTTGGTCTTGTCTCTGACTCCTTTTGACTCACTCCCCTGAACTTGATGGAATTCCTTGGGTCCCCTCATATCGAAGGCTACCTAGCGTGCCAGATGCCTTGCGCTTTGCCAGGTAATCCTTGTCCTCCAGGCAGTGAGGTCTTGGGCTAAGTCCACTTACAAATGATTGAGTACGTACTATCATTTCTCATCACCAAGCTTCAAATACATATATACCCCCTTCCTCCTATGCCATTCCCTTTTTCATTCCCACCAGACACTCACAATACGAAGCCTTGAAAGAACAGACAATATTGCCCTTTCAGCCATCAACCATTTTAATCAACATCTACAACACAACTCTCACCAAAAACTACCCCTTACAAACAACACAACCGCAATCATGAGCTCCCCTTACACTGTCCAAATCCACCAGAGCACCAAGGAGCCTTCCATCTCCAGCTCTTACAGCTACTCTTCTGGTTCGTACAGCTCTTCAACCAGCACAACGCCTCGATCTCTCTCTCCTGGCGATTACCGCGAGTACGGTGCTGGTAAGTTACCTACCACCGAGTCTCGGGGCTCTTTCACTTCCTATTATAGCCCCACTCTAACATTTGATGCAGACAAGCACACTACACAAGTCGCCAGCTCTGGTAGAAACTTGGTCATCAACCACAACAAAGTCTCGTACGAGAAAGACTCGCCGGCACCAAAATATTCTGGCGCATATACGAGGATCTAAACGACACTTGGCTACGGCCATCTTTTCGATTTCCTATGTTTCATCGATTTCAGATAGCGATATGTAACGGTTATGGGATATACACAACATAGACAGGCGTTTTGACATTTGGAGATATGAGGCAAGATTGAGCGCAGCATGGCGATGTATTATGGATTAGAGAGCATGGGTTGTACAACGATAACCAAGATTGATAGACACTGGGTCGGATCGGGTTGGATTGAGCCGAGACTGTTTTTCTTTTCCCTCTCTTTCTGCTTGTAACATTCTTTGTACTTCTACTATTCGAGCGTTGGACACTTTGCGGTCCGCGCTGAACTTCCTTTATAGAAAGGCCAAATCTCCCGTCTCGACCTCTTACAAGTCGAGATGGCTGGATGAGATATGAGACGGCCCGTCGGACTGGTCCGATTATAGCGACCCAATTTGAGACCATGGAAGAAAATTTTCAACACACCTTTCAGCTGTTTCAGCTCCTTTCTAATTTCATCTGTGCTTTTTCCTTGATTTTTGGAAATTTCAAAAAGGGTCCAAGACACAAAAATTTACTGATGGTGTGACGGGTTGGGTTGGGTCTCTGCAAGTGGATGGAGTCCCTTGGGTTCCCTCCCGCTCGGTACCTGCAGCCCAACCCGTGGCAGGGGTAGGTATTTTAGAGCTTCTGATATGCAGCGTCTCCTCCACTCTGGAAGTGTTTGAAGAGTTTCTCCACGTTGGAATTTTCCATCAAAATGGCTTAGACTATAAAAAGATGAGATGGAATTCCCACTTTCCGCGGATCAATAGCCTTGTCTCTGCCCAAATGGTGTGTGAGCAGCACTCAGAGTTGTATCCTCACACCCCAAGCTTCGTGTTGGTGCACAGTCATGTGAGGCTTTGGGCATTTCAGGATTTTACAGAGTCAATATACTATGGCAATTATCACGGCCCAAGCCAAGTCCTAATAGCGCCCATTAATTTCATGTCAGTTGTATACACAACCATCCATTCAAAGTCAAGTTATTTCGTTGCCAAAAAAAAAGATTTCCATATCTGGCATCATGAGCACCGAGGCTCATGACCCCGTCCCATGACATCATGCTCAAGCGCCACCCTCACGCTTGGCATACTCGTCCTCGATGGCCTCTTCGTACTTTTTGGCTGCTTCGTCCTGGGTAATAGTACGTGGGTCGTCGTGCAAGACGCCCTCCTTAATGAGAGCCTCTGGGTCTGGACGGTGTGAGATCTTGTCGTTAAGCTTATCCTCAAGCATGTGCTTCTCGAGCTGTGGGGGCGTCAGCGACTGTGGCCTCACGGTTTGAGGGCAGACTCACCTCTTTCTGATGCGCCAGGAGGCCTGGTGCTGCCGTAGAGGCTGGAAGGATGTTCTCTGTTCAGGGCATGTAAGCATTGTATACGCAAGGATGTAGTGTGTGGGACTGCTCACTCTCTACGAGCTCGGAGCGTTCGGGGCGGTGCTTAAGGTGCGCCTCCAGGGAGTTTCGTCGTTCTACGGGAGAGATGGGAGACTCGTCAACGAGGGGCTGCTGCTCAGTATCGGCCATGATGATATAGGTAGTTTGAGTGTGGGCTTGGTAAATAGGGTAGTCAAGTTCAGAGCAATGTGTGTATAAGTGTAAGTACTGGTGTAAGTGGTTGCGACAAGGTTTAGAGAAGGAAAAGGTAAACAGGTCTTAGGAGAAACGGATGCGGCGGTCTTGAGTTTATCTACTCCAACGATCTCAAGCTAAGGTCTCAGAAATGGGCCGTTGATGCGGCAGCGTAATGCCATGTTTATGCGCATAGGATGCTTCGTCGGGCGTGGTTGGCTTGGGCCGCTCACCTGTTTAGTGAGCATGCCACCTTTGGTGGTTGCTACCCCGCAACCGGAAAGCTCACTACTGTAAGCTGCGTGTCAGAGGACAGGGGATTGGACGATCAGTAGCTGGCTAAACTGAATTGAATCAATTTGTTAATTGTTCCTGGGCGGATGTTTTGTTCTTCCGTTGGTGATACCATCACGGTGGACAAGAGATCGGTCTGGAGCTTGTTTGGCGGGACGAAATGCAGGCCAAGACGCTTGAAGCTGGAGATGAACGGAGCATCTGGTGGATAAGGGCCACTTGAATTTGCTAATGGTGATTGATCGCATAGATGAATGCTGTTTGTATGAGTTTACTGTTTCTAACAAACTCTTACCCAACTTCACGATGGGCTTTGTTATATCCCAAGCAAAGAGACATGATCAAAGTTAAACCAGTCCTCGGTGGCCAAATCTGAATAAAATTGTATTGAGCCACGCTTGTTTCACAGAGGAGCGTCTGGTTCTCGAGTTAACCATTGCTTATCTGTAGGCTCGAATTGCTGTTGACGAAACTGGCTGGTCAAGTCATCTTTGTCAAACCAACCCCAGCAACGTTCCTCAGTATCCCTGCAAAATACACTCCGACGATTGTTAACAAACTTCTTTGTCTCCAGCAAGAATAGCCAGGAGATGAGTCGACTTTTCATTATTAGATTTTGAAGACCTGGGCAGCAGGTTAAGATGAATCTTATTCCCTGATAATACCTTATCCCACTGCACAATGACGACACATCGGGTATGAGCGAGTAAAAAGCAAGGCAATATTCGTTATCGCAGGGATGGCCGAGTCGGGATATTATGAGAATCATCCCTAGAACACCGTAAAAGAACTGAATAAACGATTCCACCTCAAGTTCTCGTGTTTTATGCTGCCTACCTAGTAGGTAGAGCAGACTTTTAATGCCGCGCGTTTTCATACAATAGCCAGACGTTAACAGTTGCTACCGCCACTTATTGCGTAAGGCTGCACAGTAATCTAGGGGGCTGTGCTGGGCGGAAAATTGTCGGCGTTTCGTCACCCGTCAGGCACCAGATCATCACTGAACACAACCTCCCAAGTCCAGTTCGTCTCCAGCCACACCAAACCTACCTGAGCTTCCAGACTCTCCTTTGGAATTAAACTTCGCATTTTCTTCTCTGACTTTTTCACACCAGAGGCTTTCAATTACTCAAAACGGGATTAATCTTCTGATGCCCGTATAGATACAAATTAAATATCGACCATCTCTCGCTTTCCCCCTCCCCCCTCTCTCCCCCCATAAGTCGCACATCATGGTACGGTATCAACCCTCCATTTTGGCGTCTTTTTCGCTGACAACTTTTACCCAAATCTTAGGGAATATCAAGACGCCCTAAGAACAAGGGCGCCGGTGCAGCCGCGGACGGCGCAAGCGGAGGCGCGAAGCCTAAGAAGGCCACCTTTGAGACAACCAAGAAAAAGGAGATTGGTGTTTCCGATCTGACTCTGCTGAGCAAAGTCTCCAATGAAGCCATCAACGAGAATTTGAAGAAGCGATTCGAGGGCCACGAAATTTATACCTACATTGGCCATGTGTTGGTCTCAGTCAACCCCTTCAGGGACCTGGGCATTTATACCGACCAGGTCCTCGAGAGCTACATGGGCAAGAACCGACTCGAGATGCCACCGCACGTCTTCGCCATCGCCGAGGCCTCATACTACAACATGAAGGCATACAGCGACAACCAGTGTGTCATCATTTCAGGAGAGTCAGGAGCCGGAAAGACCGAGGCGGCCAAGCGCATCATGCAGTACATTGCTAGTGTGTCTGGTGGAGAATCTGGAGACATCAAGCAGATCAAGGACATGGTGCTGGCAACCAACCCCCTACTAGAATCGTTCGGAAACGCAAAAACCCTTCGAAACAACAATTCCTCGCGATTCGGCAAGTATCTACAGATCTACTTTAACGCCCAGGGCGAACCCGTGGGCGCCGACATCACAAACTACCTCCTGGAAAAGTCGCGAGTGGTGGGCCAGATCACGAACGAGCGAAACTTCCATATCTTTTACCAATTCGCGAAGGGCGCCTCACAACAATACCGAGAAACATTCGGCGTTCAAAAACCCGAGACCTACGTCTATACCAGTCGGTCAAAATGCTTGGACGTGGACGGCATCGACGATCTTGCCGAGTTTCAGGACACGCTCAATGCCATGAAGGTTATTGGCCTTACTCAGGCTGAGCAAGATGAAATTTTCAGACTGTTAGCGGCTATTCTATGGATTGGAAATATCCAGTTTCAGGAGGATCAGGGCGGCTACGCAGAGGTTATTGACCGATCAGTGGTTGACTTTGCCGCCTACCTATTAGAAGTTACCCCTGACCAGCTCATCAGTGGTATCACAATCCGAATTCTGACACCTCGAAATGGCGAAGTTATCGAATCGCCCGCCAATCCTGCCCAAGCACAGGCTACCAGAGATGCTTTGGCAATGGCCATCTATAGCAATCTCTTCGACTGGATCGTCGAGCGCATTAACAAGTCTCTCAAGGCGAGACAACCGACAATCAACACAATCGGTATTCTGGATATCTACGGATTCGAGATTTTCGAAAAGAACAGTTTCGAGCAGCTGTGCATCAACTACGTCAACGAGAAGCTGCAACAGATCTTCATTCAACTGACTCTCAAGGCGGAGCAGGAGGAATATGCCAGGGAACAGATTCAATGGACTCCTATTAAGTACTTTGACAACAAGGTTGTGTGTGACCTTATCGAGCAGATCCGACCAGTTGGTATCTTCTCTGCTATGAAGGATGCCACCAAGACCGCACACGCTGACCCTGCTGCTTGCGATCGCACATTCATGCAGAGTATCAACGGCATGTCTCACGCTCATCTTACCCCTAGGCAAGGAAACTTCATCATCAAGCATTATGCTGGTGATGTCACCTATACTGTCGAAGGTATTACGGATAAGAACAAGGATCAGCTTCTCAAGGGTCTTTTGAACCTCTTCCAGCACAGTGGAAACCAATTTGTTCATACCCTGTTCCCTCGACCCGTTGACCAAGATAACCGAAAGCAACCTCCCTCTGCAGGCGATCGTATCCGAGCTTCCGCCAATGCCCTGGTCGATACTTTGATGAAATGCCAACCCTCATATATCCGTACCATCAAGCCCAACGAGAACAAGTCGCCAACAGAATACAACGGCCCCAATGTATTGCATCAGATCAAGTATCTTGGTCTTCAAGAAAACGTCCGCATTCGTCGTGCCGGTTTTGCTTACCGTCAAGATTTCGACAAGTTCGTTGATCGGTTCTTCCTCTTGTCTCCCGCTACCTCATATGCTGGTGAATTCACTTGGGAGGGAACAACTGAGGCTGCTGTAAAGCAGATTCTCAAGGATACCAGTATTCCTAAGGAAGAGTGGCAAATGGGTGTTACCAAAGCCTTTATCAAAGCCCCTGAGACGCTCTTTGCCCTTGAGCATATGAGAGACAGATATTGGCACAACATGGCTACGCGCATTCAACGCATGTGGAGGGCTTACCTCGCCTACCGAGCCGAGTCGGCGACCCGAATTCAGCGATTCTGGCGGAAGAAGCGAACCGGAGCAGAGTACCTTCAGCTTCGTGACCATGGCCACCGGGTTCTTGGAGGTCGCAAGGAGAGACGTCGTATGAGTCTGTTGGGTTCCCGACGATTCCTTGGTGACTACCTAGGTGTCAATGCAAGCACTGGCCCTGGAGCCCAGATTCGCAACGCTGCCAGTATTGGCACAAACGAAAAGGTGGTATTTTCATGCCGCGCTGAGATTCTGGAGGCCAAGTTTGGTCGATCCAGTAAAGCAAGCCCTCGAATCATCGTCGTCACCACCAACAAGTTCTACATCATTGCTCAAATGCTTGTGAATGGCCACCCACAAATCTCGGTTGAGAAAGCCGTCCCCCTGGGAGCCATCAAGTTCATCGGTGCCTCATCAGCGCGTGATGATTGGTTCTCGCTCGGCATTGGCTCCCCTCAGGAACCCGATCCCCTGATGAATTGTATGCTCAAGACAGAAATGTTTACTCAGATGCAGCGAGTCATGCCCGGTGGATTTAACCTCAAGATCGCTGAGACAATCGAGTATGCCAAGAAGCCGGGCAAGATGCAGCAGGTCAAGGTCTTGAAGGATTCGCAACTTCCAGTTGATTACTACAAGAGTGGTGCTGTTCACACACAGCCTGGTGAGCCACCAAGTTCCGTTTCTAGACCTACACCCAAGGGCAAGCCTGTACCTCCCCGTCCCATCACTCGAGGTAAGCTGATAAAGCCTGGTGGTCCCAATGGTCGACCATCTCGCATCCAAGGCAACCGAACTGCCAAACCTAGACCAGGGGCAGGTCGAGCCGTGCCTCAACCACCAGCGGCTGTCTCCAACATTGCCGCTGTTCCCGCTGCCGTCACCCAAAGCACTCCTCGTATTGCTCCTCGTCCTGGTGCTAACGCTGCTGCGCCAACTCCTGCCGCTCATAACGCTCTCCCAAGCCATACTCGCAATGCCAGTGGCGCTGGACGCGCACCCCCACCACCGCCTCCTCCTGCTGTCGCAGCTCGTCCACCAAGCCCACCTAAGGTGATGGCCAAGGTCTTGTATGACTTTGCTGGACAGCGAGAAAACGAGCTCACCATCACCGCTAATGAGATCGTTGAGATTGTGCAAAAGGAATCCAATGGTAAGTTTGACTCCTTCGGTATCATAAATTTGAACATCACTAACATGTTTATCCAGGTTGGTGGTTAGCCAAGAACCCCCAAACTGCGCAACAGGCTTGGGTCCCTGCAGCATATGTCGAAGAACAAGCCCCGCCTGCGCCTCGAGCGCCTCCGGCTCCTCCGCGGTCCAAGCCAACACCCCCTGCGCCCCCAGCCAAGCGTCCTGCTGCTAACCGTAAGCCTGCCGAGCTTCAGCAGCGTGATTCTGGCATGAGCCTCAATACCCCCAACGGAGGAGATAGCCGCAGCAGCACACCCACACCCAGCCTGGGTGGCAGTTTGGCAGATGCTCTGCTGGCAAGGAAGAATGCCATGCAGAAGGAAAAGGAAGATGACGATGACTGGTAGTCGACATAACGAGTTTATGCTTCACGATGTTACTAAGGAGTCGAAAAAAGAACTGATGACGAGACAAATCTCGATGGGATGAACTTTTGCACCTGCATTGCATGACACATATCGCAGTGCGCAAGAGAAGAGGAGGGATGACATATGACAGTGTGTGCTTTCTTCTGTTGTATACAAACGAACAAGACTGTGCTGGGCAACCGAGGTGTGTAGAAAGCCGCTAAGAAATCACGGCCGAGTTTGGTTTTGGTTTTCTTTTCTTGATGCTTTAGGCAAGCGTTTGTAGGAAGGGTCGTTCTGGGACGGACTGATGGACCAAGATATTCATATTCATTGCAAGATTACAGATTTTTAGAAGGGGTTAAATATTTGACTTTGAACTTTTATACTCTATTATACATGTCGTGTCATCTAATCGTCTGAAATATCTCGCTGTAGCACTTTTCGTCTTCGTATGAGCTCGGCCAGGGGCACATCTTCGTCTGCCGCCTCAGGTTCTGACTCTTCCTCATCAACACCATAATCTCGCAGTCTATCGCCGTCCGAGTTCACCCATCCAAGGCCTTGATCGAATTCACGGTCATACTCTTCATCATCATACATATCGTAGTCATCAACCTCTTCCAGTTCCGCCATGAGATGTTTCTTGCGCTTCTCATCATCAGCCTTTCGCTTGAGAAACTCGGCTTTGAACTCGCTGGTGCTCATGTTCGCTTGGCGAAGCTCCTCAGCGTAGTCGCGATTCGCGGCAGGCCAACCCCGCGCAGCTCGACGAATCTTGTCGGGATCGGGAGGAGGCCATAGACCTTCAACGCGGTTGAAGCCGTTCTCTTCCCATTCCCAGCCCGAGCCAGTGCCATCCTTAGAGATGGTGGGGTTTCCTCCAAGGGGAAAGAACCACATGAGGATGTTGCGGGTGCCCATTGCTTGAGCCATATTATCAAAGAAACCGATATCGTAGGGGAACTCTAGTCTTTCGGAGCGCACTTTCTCGCCGTCGGGACCTGTAATGTCCCACCAATCCTTGGGCCCTTTATCCATGAGAGCTTCATGGCGCTCCTGCTCCCATCCTTCTATCATAGTCTGGTTGAATATCCATGACCTGATGGTGTTGATGAGCATGATACCCAAAGCGACAGTGGTCAAGAAGTTGACGATTGCAATCAGCGACAGTCCGATTAGCCCAGATAAGCTAGGCCCTAGGTATGCAGGCAATCTCCGATGTTCCCAGATCTTAGAGAAGCGTTGCCATAGAAAGTAGCCAAGCATCCAGAGCGATATGTTTGTATACACCAAGAATCGTAGAAAGTGCGGAAACGTAGTCATTGAAACGCAGTTCCTCGTCCAAGGACAATGATGATCCATCCTGGGAACACATCTTGCACAATGGCGACAATGATGCGCCCGAGCTGGTTTCGGTGCCGCGCATTTGTTACACCATCGCTGCCCATCAGCCTCAATTACGCGATCCTTGAATATATAGCGGCCCGGATCGACGGTTACGGCTCGGTAGTACGTTAACCAGAGTGTGAAGAGGAGGGCGTTGAAGATGATGGTTTCGCGGCGCGAGGGAGGACCTGGTTCGAGAGACGTCGAGTAGTGGAAGAGAAATTGGGAGAAATAGCCAAGGAATGTGATCAGGGCGCATACAGAGGGCACGGCAAGCCCCTTGATGAAGGGCACGTCGTTGAGGCCGGCCATGATGAAGCGTTAACGTGAGCTGTTACATCACATGAAGGGGTTAACTTCGCCAGTCGCTATCAGTATCAGTAGCCAGCCATGACATGACGCCCCTAAACTTTAGTGGACCGTTTAGGTATGTTTCAAGCCGCTGTATCTAGAACGTTCAGCGAATAAAAGATCGCTTAGGTAATTTTCAGGGGTGTTCGTCAGCAGTCCCCTGATAATCAGCCATAATTGACCAGGGGTGCCCGTCTTGTGTTTTCTCCATCATGACGACGATATGAAACTGCGATTGATGAAAACACTGACTTGGAGTTAATATCTATGCTTTGGTTGAGAGTCAAACGCTGGACTGCGACGACATGAGTGGCTTGGAGGCGTTTTCAAACTTAAATATTGTTGTTTGTTTCAATCAATCTTGGCCCTGAGGGTCCTGATAAAGCCATCATGGCTGGAGATACAGTGGTTCAATTGTTTGCCTTATGGTACATTTCCCCCTCTTTTATCAAGTCTCAAAATGTACCTTTAATAACTAATACTGCTTATAGTGCTGCCTCTTCATTCTTTTACATATCTCAAACCCTTGAACGCCATTCTCTAACAGGTTAGTCCCAGCCCTGCCATTCCAGATATGCAACCAGGCCTAACATGAGATATTGCTCAGAGAGTCCGAGATTATCATCATTTCTTGTGTTTCTTCTCTCTGGATTAGTATGCTACGGAGTCAGTTGTATAACCAAGTGGTTTCCTGGCGCAGACGGACGATTCACGACACATCGCCGTCAAGGCTCTTTGCTTGACGGTACATATAATGCTCGAAAGGGGCATAACACACATCTTCCTGGAAGGCCAAGAAGACTTTCCCTTCCGATCCTTGTATTATGCATTGTATTGAGGCTGGAAATATTCCATCGTGTCAATTACCAGCAACAATGTGCAACTCCTGGCCTCGAGGTGAGACTATGCCCTTTATCACAAATGGACCGTAAGGAAGCTTACAGTCGCCCAGTCTTTTCTACCACTCCTCTTCTTCGCTTACGAAATCTTTACTTCTCGAAGAAAATGGGGCTTTCCGCCACCAGAAGACCCCGATGATCCCTGGCGTTCATGCTTTGATGACTTGGTTGACTGGTTCAGTGGTCCAAGAGTTATGCTCACTATGGCGGTATCTAGTCTCGTGGTGTTTTCTACAGGCACGTACTACGTCACAAGCCGCATAACACGCTCCACATACTATTGCTTTGAGCTCCTCGAGAGCAAACGGTCAACCCTAGCTTTGCAGTGTATGGGACTTGTGCTTGATGCCATCGTCGTGATTCTTCTTTGGCGTTTGCTCGCCTGGTCGCGCACAGCTAAGCTTCGTTTACGGACTTTGGGTACGGTCTTGACCCTCTCTTCGATATCGATGAGCCTCGTGTGGATGGGGAGCAGGCTTTTCAGGGGGTCGTCTGTGCTTCACGCTGGGTTTGGCTTTCTCTATGGATTTGATATCATTGTCGACAGTGTTGCCTTTGCAGCACTTATGATCTCAGCTACGTTCTGGGTCTGCGAGACATCACCGCTTACTCCATCCGCTATCATCACTTTTCTGGTAGGAACAGCAAAGGCTTGTCAAAACATCTTCAGCTACGGAGACTACCTTCACCCTACACGCCTTCATGAGATCATCCCTCTTTACTTCATTGCTTTCGGCATGATCATCTTCACATACACTCATGGTATTCAATCTGTCATTTTCATCAGAAGATTCGTCCTCATGGCTCTCCTCGTTGGCCTTGTTGTCGGCACTACTGTGTTCATTGCCAAGTCGGATCCGCAGACTTTCAAGCGTCATCCTGTCAATGAATTCATCTACAAAGCCAATATCAAGCAAGACCGTTGGATGCAGGAAGCGAGCACAAGTCAGAGTCTTCCCATCGCCCACAAGATCTATAGGGAACGACATGAAGGACGGGATCCTCCCCCGGCATTTGCAGATTGGTATGACCTGGCCAAAGATACTGTGGTCATTGATAAATTTGATCAGATAGATCAAGATTTGGCCCCCTTCAGAGCCATTCCGCCCAACAAACTTCGACAGCGAGCTTCCATATTGTCTCAAATGCCTGGCATCCATACAATCGGGATCAGGGACGGTAACGCATCGAGGCTACCCGAAGTCACTGGCCATGATGCCGAGGTGCTAGACGGCCTCGTCGTAACCATCAACAAGTTTGCTAAATTTCTCCCTGACATGCTCTTTCCGGTTAATCTGGGAATTACACCACGAATTCTCCCATCGTGGGAGACGGCGAATGGGCACAACAGAGCTGACCTGACCCCAATCGTCAATCTGATATCGAAGAGGGCCGTTAAAGAAGATGACGCAGATCAATTTAAGGAAGCCAGATCTGCAGAGACTCCTGTGCCCGCCCCCTTGCCAGCGCTGCCTGATTATCCCCAAACCAAGAGGTTCTCCATGATAAGCCCAGCCAACTATCGCCAGATGCAGGTTGAAGCATGCCCCCCTGGCTCACGAACTCGAACCAACCCGCACTGGAACATTGGAGAGTTTTGCGCCGAGTGCGTACGAAGGCACTCAAAGGCGCAGCTCATGGTCAACTGGGAAAGATCACTTCAGTACTGCTTCCAGCCTGATCTCAAGTACCTCCACGGCATGTCTCTCTCAAGTCCTCATGCGGAACCAATCAGGGACCTTTTGCCATTGTTTGGGCCTTCCAAGTCGGAGCCGTTCAATGACATCCTAATACCTCTTCCACAGGAGGATGACGACAGACCTGATATAGGCTGGAACTTTGACCGTCGCTACGACGCCATGTTTTGGCGTGGTCAAACTGATAATGACGTTATTTCAGACCAGGCCTTGCGCGGCAATCATAAATTCCGGCTCCTTCATATGTTGGGTAACCAAAATCCCGAGGACAAGGTCTCAATGGTTCTTCCAACAGAAAAAGACTCATCAGTATACCGACATGAAAAGGTACCAATTACGGAAGCGAATCTTGTCCTTCCATCGAGTGTCGGCATGAACAATTACACAGGCTGCAGTGGCCCCAACTGTGAGCTTCTTCATCAGACGTATCCCATCGTCAACGAAGCTCAGGACCAGGAACCCCTCGAATACCGCTATATCCTCCTCCTGGACAAGGACCACGGGCCTTCACCCGACCTTCTCCGCGTGCTCCGCTCAAAGAGTGTACCTTTTGTCTCCACCATCTTCCGGACGTGGTATAGCGATCGCCTGATTCCCTGGCTGCATTTCGTGCCCATCGATACGCGTTATCAGGGTTTGCACACCACCCTGACATACTTTACTGGTACACAGAAGAAAGCATACCTCAACGGGCGTGATACTGACATGAAGGGACTGGCCAAGGATGGCGCCTGGATAGCACAGCAGGGTGCTAAGTGGGCAACCCAAGCGTTAGGAGAAAAGGATAAAGAAGCCTATCTCTTCAGACTACTGCTTGAATGGGGAAGATTAGTTGATGACAAGCGTGATGAGATTGGGACAAGTAAGAATGATAAGGGCGAGCTTCAGAGCTCTCCTTGGACAAAGAATCAGAAATGGTGATCATAATGGGTTTAACTGGTGGCAAGAATCTCTATATCATTTGAGTCAATAACCTGTAGGCGTCTTTTTGTGTATTTGTTCGTTTCCATGGTTATGAAGCATTACTACCGGAGTAGCTAGATGTATGTCATATAGCAGGATGCCAACATGAGGACTATACATTTTCGATTCTTGAAATATCATATGAAATCGAACCATGTTGCTCGGTCTCACGAAGCATACAACCCACTCAACAGCTTGGTTCAATAATACCGAGGATCACATGAGCGGTATCCTTTTGGATACCGATCGACTTGCATTGTCACTATGCAGTCTCCATAAGTTTGCAAAAAGCCAGGGTTTTTGTCATTTGAGGTCTCGATGTGTGGGAGGCAACGCCCATGATGCACGTCGAAAAGTCTATAGACTCCGTACATAATTTAAATATAGGCAGCAGCTGGGGTCTATAGTAAGGTGTAAAGTAGGCGGCAGTTACACAGTGGCCATTCCGCCACTGTGGATGCTTATGAGCGGTACCGGGACGGTCTTCTCGGCCTATGATGAATCGATAAGACGAAAGCTCCGTCCAATCGCGCATGGGTACGGGGCCCAGTCCGGCGAGTGCCTTTCGATATTCGGGAACCAGCACCGGGGACAAGTCCGGAGTCACTACCTGACCTTCAACAGCTGTGCGATATGTGTGCAACAAGTGAATCTGAGCTCAGCATGCGGTGATCTGGAAAATATGCTAAGCGTCGTGCTGATGTGACGTGAAATGAAGGTGAGCGCTCCGTCAGATGCCATGGTTTTCAAATGTGTCAGCTTCGTAAATCAAACGTCCTCAACCCAATTGATTAGAATCGAACTGGTGAAATGAATAGCATTCGGATTGTTTCTCCGTCGGTTGAAGACGCCTTGTATCGGTGAATCTAATGTGCTTGGTGGAGATCGCAACACCGATTGGCCTATTGTAAAGGACTCAGAGTCACGTCGGGGTCGATTGCCCATCCGTCAAAGGAACATGGTGCCGATGAATCAACGAGTCCTTGCTCAAGCTTGGACCAACAACGAGAACTGAAAAGTGGATCAGATCTGATGATGTCTCGTGAAAAGATCTCGGTGAAGGGCCGGAGCCAGGTTCGACTAGGGTGAAAGAGAGTTTGATGTGTGTCACAACACCCTCTTTGTTCCCAGAGGAAATAAAAAACAACCCTTCGATGGGGTGGAACGCCAGCGAATTTTGGTGTAGTTGGGGTCGTTTAATTTTTCTCCCCGAGGGGTGGCATACACCACATTGCAGGAATACTGAGACATAAAGTGATTCAAGCCATGAATATGGGATCATATATGGGCTTGCTATGTTCATAAGCATATCAGAGAATGACCAACTTGAAAGCAGGCAGACAACTGACAATGTGTGTGACCATGTGGAGGTCTCGGTTACCGTCTTGTAGCAAGACTGCACATCCACAACTGTTCTTACAACATCCGCAGTAACATTGCATCTAGGACTGCACACTTACGAGGTGAGCGGCTTTGCTTCGTAGCATTCGACTTAACCTCGGTGAATCTGTTTGAACCTGCCCCAGATGTTGGGCCCGTAAGCTTCAGTAAGAAGAAAAGAAGAAAAGACTGGGCCCTTGCTTTGGTTTGTGAGCACGTGGGCGGAGAATGGACCCAGGACTTGGCCAGTAGGGACCCCTCATAATGATAATGGGCCCTTGGCATATAGGTAGGTCCCTTATTAGCTGCCGATGATTTCTCTTTACGAATTCTGGGGTGAGGTGAGCCGATCAAGCACCTGAAAGACAAAAATTCTTTTCATGTCGAAGTTGGGCGGAATTTAGCCACCGCCGGTCCAATCTAATCGACTCGATTTGATAATTGTAATGCCGTAAAAGAGTTCTGCACATCTTTTATGCTGCCGTATTTTAGTGTAAGGCAGCTCTGTCGTGCATTACCCAAGGAACAGTATGCTGTACATAGAACAGGGTGCGTGGCTGATACTTCAGGGGATAACTAACAATTATTGGAGGGACGGGATGACGGATGATGGACGGTCAGCCATGTGCCTGGGGCTCTGCAACAGAAAATTGACCGTTCACTAACATCCTCCATCAAATAACGTGCCTGGTTGGCAAATTGAGTTTGTGGTGCTTTTTTCAGAGTTCACAGCCGAATCACTTCGATGGAGCGTGGGTACGGAGCACTCGTTCTTCTCACCGAGCCGGAACGGGGGTTGGCGGGTGGCGGGCGGCGAATGACAACCCTCCGTGCGGTGCTAGTCTGAGTGGTTTCTTTCTCCTCAGATGGCTTAAGAGTTGCTCTGTCATATGGAGGCGCGCCTATGGAACCAGCAGTCCTAAAGTGTATGGAGAAAATTTGTAGGAGCCAAGCTCTAACTCGCAGTAGTGTGAGTGGTAGGTGCGTTGAGCTGGTCTGGGTGTAAGTGATTAACCGCGGGTAATATATCGAGCCTCAGCGGCATCGAACACTTGGCTTGTCTCGATAGAAGAAACATGGTCAAGGGGGAAGTCGGTTCTATACCACACGTCATCTTAAGGCTGGGCCTTGTATCGGCACAGAAGCAAGGTCGCAAGTCCAGCGCTGTTTACCATCTCTTTCGAGCTTGACGTATCGAAAAGCCTAATGTTGCGAGTGAGAGGGCCGGCAACAATGTTTCCAACGTACAAAAAGACTTGTGTCATCAGGAAATCAATAAGAACCTAACGTAAATAGGCTACGGCCAATCGGTGGCGTTGATTAATTGGTTTTGCTTTGGGACAAGAGGTAATGATGGCACAAATGGCCAATTGATGTTCTTCTCAACTACGCAGTGTTGCAACACTCATGCAAGCACAGCATGTCTTAGCATATGGGTTGCAGCTGCCGACGAGGCTGGTCACAGACAACCCACCAGCCGCTGGTGACGGAACCCGGTCACCTCATGGGGGTGGAAACACAGAATGCAAACATGAGACATATTGTCTATGCTTGTAGTTGCGAATTCAGACTCCCAAGAGCCCACGAGAGCATGATCTTGAAACTGGGAAGGATAGGGAGAAAAGAGAATGTTGGGTAGCTCTTCGCTTCCGACAATGAAGAAGGCAACGGCGTGATACGTCCCAGTTTGTGACGTTGAGAGCCAGGGGAGCTGTATCGTCTGTGCTCGGTGTTGCACCTCCGGTCAAACAGATGCTTTGGACAATGGGTCCTTGCACGGATCTCTTCACAGGGTGCCATAGGCATACCATGCGACGAACAGGGTTTAGCCATCCATCAGTCCGTGATACGGGCTACACGCAGACTGTCTGACCTTGAACTTGAACTGGGAGATGGTTCCATGAAGCATATGCATTTCTGAACTTGATCCAAGCGTAGCACATTTTGATCGAGCTCTTGCTTTGCTGGCTTAAGATTGGCTGATAGATGCCTCCCCCAGTTCTGCCTCGAGATGATGTGGGTGATTGCTTCTTTGAGATGTCTGGGGGGTTATGTTAGCGTGCAGTCCAGTCTGGCCAGATGAAGCTTGATGTGGGCGGATTTATACGGACTCAAGTATTAAGCATCGCAACCTCCTTCATTTGATCAAAGGTCCAATGTTTAGAGCCCTGTCGAGCCGATATCGCCTCGTCTGACATGTTGCTCGATCTTGACATGTCAAGTTCCAATAGTGGATGTGCGGTTGAAAGCGACACATCTGGGTACGGTTAAAGAAGAGACGGATCACAATTGAGGGGGATTCAGTGGGGAGATGAGATGTACTGCCTCCGAAAAAGAAAGCAATTCCGAGGAAAGTCCTTTACTGACGTGATGTTTGGATTGGCAGGAACGCCAGAAACCCACGCCGTCACGTTACAAGCGCATGTTAATATGGGAAGGTACAGTACATTGTGGACAGGGCAAAGCAAGCAAGCATGGAAGCAAGCAACAAAACAAGGGTAGCATTTGCCGCCAGAGCCGCGTATCATCACATAACGCTAGGTACTGTAGCTTAACCAGTCTAGTGGGATGCAGATTTGATCAATTAACTGGGTTCTGTTGTCAAGATCCTGACTCCTGGGACGTTCGAGACTCAAGACTGATTCCTTTAACCGTTGTGATGTCAAACGGAAGGTGCTGCCATTTTCTATTTCATACCGAGATTTACCGCTCACCTCGGCTGGGATTCACAGCCGGGTCTAGCCTAAGTCGTCTCACCTTGTCTTGCTTCATGAACCTCATCCCGCGGTCGACTTGTCTGTCATTGGCCTTTTGAGAAATGTTGGATTTTTTTGCCAGATGATTAAGACATGCATCTTATCTCGGTCTTGCTCGTGAGAAATCCCCAACAAATGTATGTCTCTCAGCCAATGCTTAGATGGGCAGTTCCTTCGACTCGGTACTGATTGTCCATGTTCGGCTTCTGACCTCGACTGACCTTGAACCCACCCTTACTTACCTACTCCAGGAATCCAAAGTCGAGGCTACTCCGTTCATTGAATCGTTCCATTTTACCCAATCTCAGGTCCCCAAATGCAAGCCAATGTATTCCCGGGCCGGTCCCTCACTCTCACCTCAGGTACCTAGTCCATGCATTTGCCGTGAAGAGCTACCTCATTTGGATCTCCTGCTTCCCGGGGAAATCCACTTCCCCTCTGGCGGGCATTGTCGCCAGCGCTCCTCTCCGCCGTGCATGGTGAGTTAGTACCTAATTGCTCCCGCGCACGCCCCTACCCATCCCACTTTCGCTTGTGAGACTCTCCATACTACTGTATGATTGGTCGTGTTATAACCGTAGCTTTCTTTTCCACGCCCTCTCCGCTTTCTTCACCTCTTTACACCCCACTCCATTCATCTCAGGTCAGTCTTCGCGACGACGGAACACTCTCGGTCTCTTTCCATGGCATGAACTTGCGCAGTCTTTTTCCTGCTCTTGTTAGCTATTTCTCTTTAACATCCCATCTTCTTGTTCAAGTGACCTTGGCCTGTTTCATTACTTCACCGTTACGCTTCCCGCTCGCCTGAACGACATCTTGAAATCCGTCTTGGTTCAGCATAGGCCGGCTTTTCGTATATACGACTCCCATCTCGCCTTCAGGTCGTCTTGATCCGACCAAACATTTGCTTCGATCTCACAAGCTAGCTGCCGAAACTGCGCGTCTTGCAACGAATTGAGGTATCATCCACTGGCTATCTTGCATCGCGCACCTAGCTAGACGTCGATACACTTTCGTCTTGTCCAAGGACCAATTGTGAACCTCATCGTCAGCTTAATCGTCGTTGGTCTGCTATTACCACTCCATATCTCTATACATTACTTGCGCCGGGCCTCACTGCACTTCGCTGCGATCAATTGAACTGCCTAGTATTTTAGGATCTTCTATCCATTTGCCTCTGCGTCTCTCAGTTCGCCCCAGGGTGTTATTTTTCTGCCTTACCAACTCAAAATTTCCCCACACAGAAGCCCTTCTAAACTCGCCGTTCACCATCTCGGCACAAAGTTGCTACTGCGAATCTTCCTCTCCCAACATCTACAACTGGTTCAGTGCGCCTGCAAAGCTGCGGTTATCTATACACTGCTGGCGCTTCTACTTGCTGAAGCTAAAATATCTGGTGGTGGGGTGAACTTTTCTTTCATTTACGGTACCATCTACGCACACACATCAAGGCGCCCATCGATTGTGCAGCCTGTGCCGTATGCTTGCGCCTGCACCTACACAATTGACACACCCACTGGCAATACAGATATATATCTAAGCAATTGGTTTATTGGCAAGCTTCCTGATCTGCAAGCTGTTTTTGCCTACTTCAAACCTTCTTCTCTCTCAAGTTTGAGATAATGGGCGTTTGAATAGTTCTGACGCTCATTTAATCTCTATCTGTCAGCATGAATTCTGTCGCCCACAGCATGGCCGAGGCTTCTCCAGCTCCTACTGCTCCGTCCATGCATCACCAACAGCCGCAACCTCCACCGTCCCCATCTCCATCGCAGCCGACCTCTGTATCCGAAATCGCTCCGACGCCATCCTTGCCTTCAATTTCCTCGCCCTCTGCTCAGTCTGCTTCGCTGCCTGCTGTTCTCGCCGCCGCAACAGCTGTCGCATCAGTCTCCGCCCACTCACTCGCGCAAAATCCAGATGAGCTTCCCCCGCTCCGCCAACCGTCGCCGACCTCGCCGGCGCATTATACGTTCGAACAACACCAACAGCAGCAGCAGCAGCACCATCATCCTCACCACAACCTCCACCCCGTTACGCCGCCTCTGAGAAAGGACACATGCTCCTCTATCTCAACTCAGGCCACTAGCGCTACCTTGGCCTCCACAGAGACCAATAACACATCGTACAGTGCCGATACCTCTCCTAACTTGCACCAGTCCATTTTCTCTATAAAGGATGGCTCCGACGTCTCTAACAACCGACGCACGAGCAGGAGACGGACCGGGCCCCTTTCCCAACAGTCCAGAGAACGCGCTGCACTCATTCGAAAGCTGGGTGCATGTATCGACTGTAGGAGGCGACGAGTCGCTGTAAGTCATACCCATTCTGTGTGCCACACAACCTTTCCTATATGGACTTATATGCCAATTCTTGTCTCCATTATTGTAGTGCCACCCCAGTCATCATAATATGACATGGGAAGACGTTGTGACCAAGTTTCATCGTTCGCATAGCCCGACTATTCAGGACATTGCACCTTCCCTCGCCGCTGCCGGCCGACCGTTGAGCCCCGCCCCCGCGATCACCAATGTCCAGGCCTTGTTCCACGATACCCAGGAAATGGATATCGATTCCAGTACTCCTGGCTCCAACCTGCCCGGCCGACCCCCGTTAAGTGATGCTCGAATTCGTACCCCTTTGCCATCGGGCCCTCGCCTCGAGAAGTCTCTGTCTTTACCTGGGATCGAGAGCTTCAAGAACGATCTCCAATCCAATGTGGGGCGTATGCTTTCCACTCCTAGTCGGGATCGATACAGTTCTGTGCAGGTTCTGTTCCTGTTCTGGCAAGACGATCAAGAGGTCCCGATAATTCAGACCGCTGTCCGGGAGCTAGCCGAGGTTTTTGATAAGTATTATCGCTACAACTTCCAAGTTCAAGCTATCCCGTCGTCCTCTGACGGCTGCAAAAGCTCATGGAGGTGGCTATCAAGGGCACTCAACGAGTTTGTTGAAGACCGCGATGAGCGCGATGTGTTGAAGATAGTCTATTACGCAGGACATACATACCTCGATGGCAATCGTGAGATGGTTCTGGCAAGGTATGCCATTTGCCACCCCCTCTACATTGATATTGACTAAGACTTGGCAGCTCGCGAAATTCAGAACAAGCCTCAACAATCCGATGGGGTGGCATACAACAAACTCTCGAAGAGGCTTGTGCCGATACGTTGATCATTATGGATGCTGCATACTATCCATCGTCCAGAATGGTTCGACAACAGGGCGTCCTGGAATTACTTGCAGCTTCGGTATCAGAAGAGCATTATTACGATCTTGATCGTTGTGCATTCACTCGGGCACTTGCTGAACAACTGCGGATCCGGGCAGCACGCTTGAGTCCTCTTTCGGCTGCCGAGCTGCACGCAAATCTGTTCTCTCATTACGCCAAAATGGTCCAAGACAAGTATCCAGAGAAAGAAGTATTGACCAGTTTCCCCTCGCCGCTGCACATGATGATGTCAGGCAACTCGAGGCTTCCGTCCATCTTTCTTGCTCCGGTGTACCAGAACAGCCCCACGCGAGGAAGTTTCTCTTCGTATGAGAACAGTCCCCAGTTACACTTGTCTATTCGACTGGACGACGACAACGTCGACCTCGAAAGCTGGAATGAATGGCTGCGACTGATGCCGGAAGGCATCAGGGATGTCAAGGTTGAAGGACCGTTCCGAGCTACATTTAGATGAGTAACTTCGGACTTCGACTCTATGTTCGACTTTTGTTTGATGACACAAACGGGAAGCTGATCACACCGGCACCTCTGTGAATTGAGGTGGACTACTCTTGAAATAGAGGATGTCTGTTGAGGTTCCCCTGAAAACGGAAACAACCTCAACTTTGATGCTGGGCATGGTCGCCAAGATCGGACATGATGGGTTTTCAGAATTAGTCCCATCATGGCGTACTCACATGAATCACTCCCATCTGATGCCGGCAATGCATTGGTTATAGCTCTAATTTGATCTGAAATGGAATATGTAATGACGAGTCCATGAAGGACAGCGAATGGAGCCTTGGGCGGAGCAAAAAGCAAACGGGACCCCAGTTTGATTCCCATAAACCGGGGTTACTGGGAAGGCCAAGTCGAGGAATTACGGCTGGGTATCTATCTGGAAGGACATTGATCGATATGGAAATTAATTTGGCAAAAAGGCGAGGGAAAGATGACTCAGAAGGCCAGAAAGTGCGAGCATGAGACATGTTTGTTTATATATAGGCACCCGCATATGCGAAGGTAGCATTCTGCAGGTTGATGTTTCATCAAGACCCGTTGAAGCTTTGTCTCAATCTTTGTTTCACTTAGTAAATCGTTCGGGTCAGGCATATCATAAGGGATGCCGACATGAAAGCTTTGACTATAACAGGCATGTGGAAGAGCAGCACCAGGGTCCAACAATGCAAGTGATAATGACGAAATGTCCAGCATAGAGGAAACAATGCACGGATACTATAGAGATTGGTGCATGATGGCAAGGCCGGGACCCAGGAGGCAGGCCCATGAGTCGTCGGGCGATAAAGGACGGAGTCTTTTGGCGGGACCGAAACAAAAAAAAGTTTGTTGTTCATGGGGGGTTGGGTCTGGTCATGTCTTGGTAGGGGAGGGAGG